>CAODLS010942731.1:0-15964 GCA_948243855.1 Flueggea neowawraea | reverse complement strand
GAGTTTTTTTTTTAATTTTGTTTAAAATTATGTGATGTAATTACTAGTAGAATAGTTAATTTGTTTGAAAAATATTAATTTTTTTTTGGAGTACAATGTATTATTGGCACTATAGTTCATTATTGAATATAACAAAATTGACGGGATAAAACAGCGAGTTAAAAACAAAATTTCTAAAAAAAGGGGAACTGAATCATAACCAAACTGGCAGTTGAATCGGTCAAAACAGGTCCAACCCAGAACCGGACCAAACCTTGGAAACCACGATTTGGTTTTGGTTCCTTCTTTCAAAAACCCTGAACTGAAACTGGCGGTTCATGAACCTGATACAAGTCTACCAATAAGGTTGTCCAAACGATCAATTTGGTAAAAAATCAAAAAACAAAAATTTTAATTTTTAATAATTGAACCGAGTCGAATTGAAACTGAAAACTTGTAAATTTACGGTTGGTTAACTGTGTAGACAAGCTGGCCTGAAGGCTGAAACTAGACTATTGAGATTTCTCTGCTAGTAGGAATTGGCTGAATCATGACAATTGTCTTAAAGATGGGCAAACCAGACATTGAATTACAGTATCAAAATTTTCTAATGCACATGATTCATTTTCATGGCAAATGCAGAGCATACATAAGGATTATCTCATTTCTTTTTTCCAGGAACTCTTAGAATTTCAAAAGATTGAAAAGAAATTTAGAAAGCCATAATGGAAGAACAACAGATATTTTAGTCTAAGAACTGGTCTGGGTTTTCTATTCATAAGAAGCTGTTTATATAGACTTCTAAAAACACAAACAAATAAATTTACATTATTGATGGTGATTTATATAGCCATAATTGTTGACTTATCTAAATAAAATGACAAGCTATTATTGTTGACTTATCTACTATAATATGACAAGCTACTATTGTAATTCTGTAAAAAAATTTGAACTGAGCGGCAAATTTTGATGATAATGTATTTCTACTCAATCTACATAAAACAAACATCCTTTTAATGCTAATATTCACAAAACCTTTACTTCATACAATACTATGGCCAAAAAAGGAATAAAGATTTTGATGACAGATTGTAAGACATGTGAGCTACAATTATTTAGGGTTGGCAATTTTTGATACGATCCAATTACACAACATGACTCAACATGAAATTAAATGAGTTTGAGTTGACCATAAATGAGTTTGGGTCATAAAAGGGTCAAACCCGTTTATGACACAAAAAAAGACTGGTTGAACGGGTTCAACCTCTTAACAGGTTATCCAACTTTTTACAACTCGCAAACTCGTTTAACCCGTTTACTTAATTTCTTTTATGAAATATTTAATTTATTATTCTTATTATATATATATATGTGTGTGTATGTGTGCGCGAGCTGTATTATATAAATGCAATGAATGATGATATGGAGATTATTAAAAATAATAGTTAAATTTATGCAAAATTAAATTTATTAAAAAAGATTGTTTCATGTTTTATGTTGAGAATTATAATTTTTTAATGAACATTGTAATTTTAGTTGTTTTGTATTTGATTTACTTTTATTTAGAATATTATTATGTTGGTGGATATTATAAATAAATATTTATTATTTTAGTTGAAGTTATTTTAATGTTAATTGTGTATTATAAATAGGTTAAATATGTTAAATAGATTAAACGTGATAAATAGGCTAAATGGGTATTACCGTGTTAAACGGATTAACTCGTGATACGTGACATTTTAATAATAAACTGATTGTGTCGTGTAATTAGTTTAAATAACCGGTCGTATCTGGGTTGACGTTAAACCAATTTGGATCGTAAACAGGTCTTCGAGCATTGTCTAAACAAATTGACCCGTTTAAATTCGATCCGATTTGATCCGATCCGAGTTGTCACCCCTATCAGAATTATATAACATGGATGGCGCCAAACGACTTGATTAGAAGAGCACGTAGGATATGTGGGTTCCATCCCATTTCCATTTATTGGCCACAAATCCTCACCTTCTTCTAAGCCATCGAATTCTCATCACACAAATGCTTTTCTCTTACACACTCACCAACCTGACATTCAACTACACTACACGGCCTTCAAATAACCAATAACCTTACCACTCTGTGGGCAGAACATGGCAGCAGCCTCTGCTGAGATGGCTCTGAGAGTACATTCAGTCGCTGCAAGACTCTCTCTTCCTTCTTCTTCAACACCTCCATCATCACCATCAACATCTAAGGCTCCTGTCTTGAAGCCTCAGCTCAGAGTGAAACCCAATTCTGTTTCACTCACAGCTTCAACCACCATTTCTCTCTTGGCTCTCTTCTCTCCTCCCCATGAAGCCAAAGCCGTGTCTCTTGCCAAGGACCAGATTGTTTCTTCTCTCACTGAGGTTTATATCTTCAACAAGTTATCTTTTTCCATGACTTTTTTGGCAATGCCAATTAAAGTGTTTGAGGTAAAATGTTGTTTTTTGGGGAAAATTGATAGGTGGAGAAGACCATTGATCAGGTTCAGGGAATGGGTTCTGGTTTTCTGGAAACAGCGCAGCGCGTTTTTGGGATGGTAAGTGATGCTGTGAAGCCTGGCGTTGATGCGGCAGTGCCAATTTTGAAGCAAGCTGGAGAGCAGGCATTGAAGGCCGCTTCTCCTGCTGTCTCTGAGGCTTCCAAGAAAGCTCAAGAGGCAATTCAGAGCTCTGGTATTGATACCGAACCTGTTCTCAGTGCTGCAAAGGTCCGAATCTTTGATCTAATAGCTTCATTCTCTTGCATTTGATTGTACAGGTTATGATTATAATTATAATTATACTTGCTTCTAGTTAGTTGTATGACTGGCCATTTATGATACGATTGTACAATTATAGAGCTAATTGATTATGACACTAAACACTTAACACGATATTTATTATTGTTGTGTTTATATCTGTTCAACCTCTGGCACATTAGACAATGTTTATGAGATGAAACGATTACGATACGTAAATACAAATGACACCCCTAATTAGATCACCGTTCAAACACTCATTATTTATATTAGCACTAGGGCTCATCTCATAATCCCGCATTGCTGATCGAATTCACCTATGGCCTCCTTAAGTCACTTCTCATGCTTGTACGAAGGTGTTAACCCTGGTTTCAGAAATTGATAATTTTGGTTTTGTTGAATCCAAGTTATTGTTTGAAATATATGCTCTCAATTTCTGGGAACATTTTTATACTCTTTGGTCTTTACCATTGGTGGTTAATCTCTAACAAGTCTCTGTTCGCAGATTTTGTTTACTTATGACTTCATTGTTAAGATGAAACTAATTGAAAGCAAATATATTCTTTTTATTTACTAAAATGGATGAGGCCTCTTGATCGCAGACAGTGGCTGATGCTGCACAACAGACCACTAAAGTAATTGAAGTTGCAAAGCCTATAGCTTCATCAACCGTCGAAACTATTTCGTCTTCGGATCCTACAGTGATTGTAGGAGCCGCTGGAGCAGCTTTTCTTGTCTACCTTCTCATTCCTCCCATATGGTCTGCCATCTCCTTCAACCTTCGTGGTTACAAAGGTGAATTTTCAGTTTCTTTGTCCTAATTGATGTTGTACAAATTTTTCCTTCCCATGAACGTCGTCCTTAGTTCATGTTTGATTTATGTTAAGCTAATGCCATTTATTAATTTGTGCATCTGTAATTCTTCAGGTGAGCTCAGTCCTGCTCAAACCCTTGATCTATTACTATCAACAAACCACTATCTGATCGACATTCGATCTGAGAAGGACAAGGACAAGGCTGGCATCCCGCGCCTTCCCTCCAGTGCCAAGAACAAAATGATTGCAATTCCGTGAGTAAATCTGGTTTCTTCAGTGTATTCATTTCATCCACTGCAATATGCTAAGCGTAAGTACAAATATTAGGATATTGCTGGAGCTAGATGATTGGATAAACAATCAGATAACATCTATTAGAAAGTGTTTTATTTGGCCTGTCACTTAAACATGCAATGCAGTCTGCACATTTTCCTGAATGCATTTTTTTTCCGTCTGCAGTCTGTTATAATCTGATTGAGTGTGGATAAATTGTCTGTAACTCAAGTTGGTGTGTCAAGGGATGTTAAAAATATGTTATATTCTGAGTCTATCCATTTGAGCATAGTGCTTAGGTTACTGCTGTCTAATCTTGCATTTTTCCTTTCCTAAGTCATTGTCACCACAAATGTTTCAGTTTGGAAGAATTGCCGAGCAAGTTAAGGGGAATTATCAGGAACACGAAGAAAGTTGAAGCTGAAATAGCAGCTTTGAAGATATCATATCTCAAGAAAATTAACAAAGGCTCCAACATAATTATAATGGATTCGTATGTTCTCTTTTCCAGTTGCCTGTCTTAATGTCTTGATATATGCAGCTGCCTTGTATGCCGAGAAATTTTGCTCCTTTCTTAAGTTTAATGCTCAATCTCTTTCTGCAGATACTCTGATTCAGCAAAAATAGTTGCAAGAACATTGACACGTCTAGGCTTCAAGAACAGCTACATTGTAGCAGACGGTTTTTCTGGAGGCAGAGGATGGCTGCAGAGTAGGTTGGGAACAGATTCATATAACTTCTCATTTGCCGAGATTCTTTCACCGTCCCGGATGTTCCCTTCAGGAACTAGACGTTTTGGTACAACGGGCACAAAGCTGCTTCCTGGCGCTGATTAATTTCTTTCTTCTGTTTTTTTTTTTGGTTCCTTTGAACAAAATTAATCCTGCAATGTGAATTCTCAGATTAGAGTAGTCCTCCCAGAACATTATTTGTAATTCTCTTGCCAATGTAGTAGAGTGATTCTTTTTTGCCCCTTCCAGATCTTTTCATTTTGTCTAGATTCTGTTGCTTCTATTTATCTCATGAAGTATATTCCAAAGAGTTCAAGGAACAGTTGGAAGAGTTAACATTGCTGATTAATCCTAACATTCCTAACTGTTCTGCCAAATATTTGCTAGGAAACTGGCAATTAGATGATAACTTTGCTCCCACACCTTTACCATCTAGGCAAGCACTAATGATAGCTTTTTTTTTTGACTTGAAAATACTATTGATAATTGTTTACTCTCAAACAAAAAAAAAAGAAAAACTAGCTACTGATTATTAGACCTATTTTTTCATTGGAATTGAAAAATTTGAGCTCCGACACTCCTGCTTTGTTAGATTCAATTTGCTTAATGAAATATGATAATGTTTTGTTGGTAGCATACAAATATATAAGACTAGATTAAGAACCCATGCAATGCGTAGTGTGCAATTAAATTGTGTTAAAAAATTTAGAAGCGTTGAGAAAAGAAAAAATTACTTATAAAAAAGGAGAAGCTAAATTGATAATTGCAATCAAATGTTAAGATCTGGGTTGCAATGAAAATATTTTGATTGCTATGACACAGGATCAAAATATGCATTATTGAATTTTCAAGAGGATTGGTGTCTGGGTTGAGACAAGTTTTTTCCATCTCAATTGCACTGAAATTACAAAATTATGGTTGCTTTTAAGAGTATTTTGGTAAACTAGGAGGAATAGCGTAAATTGTGTCTAATTGAGACAAAAAAAAACTTATCTCAATTAAGACACAAAACATTCTCTTTTAAAATTAAGAAGAAAAAACGAAAGAACAGTTATTCCTTCAGATTATTCCAATGTACTTTTGAATTCATTAAAAAAATTAACGAACAAATATAAATAATTTTTGAGATGTATCTCAACTCGATTTGATCAACCAATCTAGATCTTAGTGTGAAAAGTATTAAAGTATTACATTCCCCTAACAATGGACATTTAACCAAAAAAACTTTCTTATCAGAAGGTCTTAGGAATACTATCTTCTTCAAAGGCCTTCTCTTAGTTCGTGAGTACTCGTTTTTGGTGCATGTTGCTCTCCATTATCTCCTCAGTAGGGAAGGAAACAGGTTAAAAGAAAGGATTAGCAATGGATCGGCGTACCTTAAGCCTTTAATTCTTTCGAAACTATCTATCCTTCTGCTCCATATTCCGGTATGAAATCTCTCTTGATATCGGGCGAGTTCTATTCAAATTTGCATCATTCTCGTGGCTCTATATCTTTGGGAGATGGGTGGGACAGTGTTTCATTCAAGCTAATAATACAGAAAAGTATCACATTCCGTATTAATAGCTGGTTCCGTTGATTCAGTCCCACATGGCTTGTCACAAAAAAAAAAAAGAACAATGTGTGCATTCCAGCCTTGCTTTTTTGATAGTGAGTCGGAGTACTTTTTAAGCTTTTTTGATAGTGAGACAGAGTACTTTTTAACTTTTCTTTTACGTAATTTTGGTATCAAATAAATTTTTAATTATTTTATTTATAAATAAAATTAAATAAAATTTATGAGAAATTGTATTTGAAAATAAATTAATAAGTTTAATTTTTTATTAAATTTTTTATTTGTAAATAAATTTTGTGTTTGCAATGAGTAACGATTTGTAATTATTTGTGTTTTGTTTACAAAAATGGGAGTTTAGTGTAAGGATAATTTTGTCAATTTGATAGAAGTGTTGAATTCATTTGCAAATTCTACATCTTTTGATAGGATTTACAAATGAACAAAACTTAACTAAAACTAATTCTTTCTTTTTTAAATAAATGATTCGAACATTTAAAAAACCAAACTAAACAAAAAAATTGACAAAAGTGAGAATTTACAAATGAATTCCACAAAATTTTGTGGAATTCATTTATACCAAACACACGTTAGAGTTGCTATAACTTATATAAGAATGAGATAATTCTTAAAGCTCTACAACTCAATGGAATCGAGCCAAAAGTACACCAAGTTGGGAAGTTCAAATACAGTTCCAACCCAATTGGGGTAAGTCTGACCTACTTATTGGTTATCTCACTAATTAATCTCTTGCCCATTAGCGATTTTCTCCTTATTATTTGAAAGGGTGCTTTT
Source organism: Flueggea neowawraea (assembly GCA_948243855.1). Classification (NCBI taxonomy): domain Eukaryota; kingdom Viridiplantae; phylum Streptophyta; class Magnoliopsida; order Malpighiales; family Phyllanthaceae; genus Flueggea; species Flueggea neowawraea. The sequence continues at coordinate 9,058 of CAODLS010942731.1, read as the reverse complement.
CTGCACCTCGTAAAAGACTACTTACCAAAAAAGATAGGCAAGAGATTAAGATGAAACTAATTGAAACCTCCAATTCTCAACACATCTATGTTCACGTCTGATGAGACATGGGTAAAAACCCATTAAATTCATTAAATGTCAAGTTGAAATGAAAAGCATTACAATTCGTCATTTATAAGAGACGTTACTAGACATGAACATTGACTTCTTAAATGACCACTCTATAAATAGACAAAAGAACTACTTCTCAAGGTGCCTTCTATTCGCTATACACACTTACACTCTGTCAAAATTTCTACTGATTTGAGTGTCGGATATTCTCCCGAGAGCAATCAGATCTCATCGTGTTTTATGTTTGCAAGTTTCGAGGCATCATTCAAAGTCCTTTTTGTTCGTGTATTCTTTGTTGTTGTTGTTCGAGTTTTGAGGCAACAACAATTAGTATCGTCTGTAGGAAATTGAACATAAAGCCTTGCTTGTAGAAGTTTGAAAAGTTCACCGATAACACCTACTCATTCACCATATTGTGCAGACACCTTCAAACTAAGCCAAACATCACGAGAATGACTCAATAAAAGTTGGCGCTGGAGTTGGAATGGGAGCTTCAAGAACTGTTGTCCCAATCGTTCCACTCGTCGACTAGGAGGCACTAAAGAAGCAAAACGAAGAGAACCATAAGGCCCAACGGGAGATGGCGGCCTTGCTTCGGCAGATCCTGCCTTATGTAGTCCTTCCACCCATTTTGCGTGATTACGCTAAGAGCGGAGGAGTTTAGGAAAGGCGTGAAGTTCTACAACAAAGTCACTGAAAACCTTCCCAAGTTCCTGAACATCCCAATCCTTTACCTCATCAAGAGCACTTTGACGTTCCGGTCCCTGAAGCTTGAGGTGAGGCCAAGAGAGACAACTATCTCAAGATGGTAGAGAGCACTTGCAAATGAGAACATAGGCTTCCTTCGAAGAAGGCTGAAGTGGAGCCCTGGTCCTTGATGAATGTTCGGGAGGTAGCGGGCATGAAGAAGATAATTGAGAAATTTCTGGAGTAAAGGAAGTTAGTTTGTGTGGAGTAAGAGCAATAGAGAGCTAAAGCTCCATTCACAAAGGAGGTTATAGGAAAATCACTTCCTCCAAAATTCAAGATGTCACCCTTGCCGACCTTCTCAGGCAAGGAGGGCCCGCACGATCACGTCTAGAACTATAAGGCCATCATGATGCTTCACGGATAGGAGGACATCATCATATGCCGACCGTTCCTGATAACAATAAAGGATCATGCTCGTTCATGGTCCAATGGGCCGAAGGAGGCATTGCTCTCATGCTTTGATCAGTTGAGGAAGGAGTTCATCAACACCTTTATCATTAACAACAAACGGAAGAAGGGCGGCACATACTTGTTGAGTGTTAGACAGAGTGAGAAGGAGAATCCCTAACAATACATGGATAGATTCAGGAACACCACTCTTGAAGTCCACGATTTGCAACCTGTAGTGGCAGTGGTTGCAATGTTGCAAGGGACACGATTGGTGCAACTACAAAAGTCTTTGTTCCTAGACTAGCTGAAGACTTGGGCATACCTCTTCGTGCGAGCGAATAAGTACATACTACAGGCTAAGGTCATGAAGATCATGGGAACCAGGGACGACAATGAGAAGAAGTGAAAAGAAAGAGAGGCTCGAGATGAGCTGAACAAGATGAAAGAGAAGTTGAAAGGCTCTGTTGAACCAAGGGTGGTTAAGATTCAAGTCCCTTTATGTTTTGATGCTGAACAAAATTGGGTTTGATATTTAAGCATTCAATCATGTTTGTTCAAACCTAACTCAAGTACATTATCTACAACTCGAGTAACCAAAGTGTTTAGAAGAACCAGAGTGCTAGAAGAAAAGTCCATATCATCAGACATGAAAATTCAACTAGAGTACCATAATAGTCTAATTCAAGTTGTCCAGTTGTCACATAAATCGAGTAACAAACTCCACAACTTGAGTAAGAAGAACATCCAGAGGCTACGATTCAAATGCTCTAACTTGAGTTACAACAAGTATAACTCGAGTTGTCTAGAAACCATCTAACTCGAGTAACACAAAACATAACTCGATAAGATGTTCAACTGAGGTATCAGAGATGAAAATTCAAGTTGAGTATCATCATTCATTACTCGACCAATTCAATCAAACAGGAAGCTTGAATATAAAAACCTAACTTGAGTAACAAGTTGGCCTACTCGAATAATCAGTTGGAGACAAAAGGTTTATACCTAGGATTGACAAATTCAGAGTTTAAATGTCGAGCGTTGGTGGTCCCAACGGTCATGTTCATGGCTAACTTGAGTAACACTTGAGGCTTACTCGAGTTACACATTTCTGGGGTGGTGTTTTTCAAATGGCTAACTCAAGTATCACAAATGGCTAACTCGAATTAGAAGTTGTGTCAGAGCATTAAATGCATGGTTGTTTTATCTCATAACAGCTATATTCAATATTCCAATGATTAGTAGAAGTTGGGAAGCTATAAATAGACTTAAGGCACTTTACAAAACACAAGGATAACCACTTATAATCATTTTTCAATAATCATCAAGCTTTCTCTTGTTCTTATTGGCAAATCATTCACACTTCTCTTAAAAAATGTTTCATACTTGCAAATTTATTATTGCTTGAAAGTGATAGATTTCATTTTCATTATTCTTTCAGAAAGAAATTCATTGTATTTAAGAGATGAATAGTTTTCTTGTTTGTCTTAAAAACAAGGGTTGTATTATGTAGATGTTTAATCTTGCATCTATTGAAGGAAGAGGTTGTAGTAGATGCTTTCATCTATTGAACAAGGAAGATATAGTGGATTTAAAATCTCAAGGAAAGTTTGAGGAGTGGATGTATGCTAAGAGGGCCGAACATTATAAATATTGGCTTTGATTTCTCTATCCATTCTTTCTTTACATTTATTATTTGTGTGAATTAGATTAGTGCTCGTCTTGTCTTTTGCTTATCTTAAATATTTTGATAATTGTAAAAACATTTTTCAAGCTAGTTTTAAAATTTAGAAATCCAAGTCACTCCCCTTTTAGGTTGCCATTCAGACCTTTAGGCTCAAAGAGGCATTATTGTCCGCACTTCGAAAAGTAAACCCCACTGATTGAGTCTAGGTCAACCATCTTGGTAGTGATCGTGGGCTTAGGACTCATCACTTTTCCGCCAATTGTTGTTACATTGATTTTACAACAATCCCGAAAATAGTAAAATAGAAAACAAATAATCGAAAACTCGAACGATTTCTTGAAACCTACGAATACAAATAAAGTGACGTTTTACAAAATTATGAAATTTGCTCATTCAGTTTCAGATTCAATATTTGCTCATTTGATTTTAATGCATATAATTCAAGCTAAGATTTAAATAAAATCAATTGTTAATTCAAATGTTAGATATGAATTGGTAGATATGTATACATCTATATGATAGCATTTATAATTAATAGATAGGTAGATAATTAATAATTAGTAGATGGATAAATATGATTTTCAAATAATTAATTATCCTAGTCATAAATTAAATTAAAAATAAAATTATATGTTCATTTATTTTTTAAATGAATGCACTTATCTTATTTTAAAAATCATGAATAGAATTTTCATATGATATGTAATCTCCAACAGTTGTTCAAATAAAATAGAATATAGAAATTTAATCGGAATTATCATCTAAATTAAGATATAACAAAATTAATAAAAATATTAACATGTGGTAGTTATTATAAAAGTGATAATTTAGAATTGAAAAGAAAGGTAAATGTGTCTCAATTTTTTTTTATCCCATATCCTCACTTTTATAAGTGTTATAATTTTTTTTATTCATATTTTAATCATTTAGTAGTGTCATGTATATTTTAATTATTTATTGTCAAAATATAAAGAAAATTAATTATTTTATACAAGTTCGATAGTTTGAAATAACATGCAATTGTCCACAAGTGTTGATTGCACAGTGTTATTTTTTTTTATTTAATATAATTGTAATATAAGAAATAGTTATGATCTGGGTGTCTCAACTTTGAAAGAAGTAGCTTGACCCAAAAAAAAAACTATCAAAGAAGTGGTTTAAATACCTAATGGGTTCGGTTGCATGGTAACTAGGATTGTCTAACTCTTTTATCTTAAATGTCATTAATTATAATTACGTTTCTTTGTACAGTTTTACTCTCTCCCTAACTATCATTCTAGCAACTCGTATGTGGTTTTGCCCAAAAGGATTCATTCACAAAGAGGAAATATCCAAAGCCGATTCATCATCACGTCTCTGATTTTGCATCAAGTCTCACTTATCTCGGTATGTAGTGTTCTTCGTCCTCTTCTTTTTCATTATTGTTTCTGTAAACTTCATTTGGTTGGTTTTGGAGATTATTTTCATATCTTCAGTACTTAATCAACACCATTGATAGGAATTCTTTATGGATCTTTCTTGTAAAACGACACCTTTCTTAGTTTCATCTCCTCTGAAACCTTGCATTGTTTGCAATCTGTTTTGGGAAATTCTGAGTTTCAATTAGAAATCTGTAAAACATGGATTGACTTTAAATGCTTTTAGATAATATTTAAAATTCTTTTACATTTAACTTTATGGGTCTTTCTTGTTTCTGAAATTTTTGGATTACTTAAAGCTTTTTGTATTATTAGAGTTATAATAGGTGTCGTTCATATTCTAGCGATCTTGTTGTTCGGTTGACAAGTCTGCTCAACATTATCAATCACATACTTTACAAGTCTGAGAAGATGTCTGGTAAAAAAATTCTGCAAGAGCTCTTGATGATTGTTTTTTATTACTGAGCTGGATTGCGAAGTAACCTGAACATGTATACGTTGCTCAAGTTTGAACTTAACAGGAGGTGTATAACATCTTTATAATGAAGTTGCTCTCCTGCAACCGTAAAGTTTTAAAACGTACACTTTTGTACACATCTGTAAACACTTGGACACTTTTTTTTCCCAGCAATCGTACAAATGTGTTCACAGTTGGACACATTGTGCACCTTTTGGAACATCCGTTGGACAAAACTGTTGCGATCAGTTTAAGGCATCCGTTCAAATGAGTTGGACAAATATGTACACATATATCATTGTTAAGCTAGTTGAAAACATAATCTAGTAGAAATTGGGAAAAAAGAAGTGAAAATAGATGGCGTAGGAAAAGTTAAGTTTTGTTGTAATTCACGGAGAAAAAAGAAACGACATGGAAATAGCGAGGGAACTAAAGAACAGGGGATGGAGGAAAACTAAAAATTAGATGGAGGGAGATTAACAAAAAAGAAGAAACAAAATGAGGAAAAAATTCAGAATTAATTGTTTTTATAAATTTTAACAAAATAAAGAATAAGATAAAGAGTATCATTGGAGAGAGCATTTATTTCACTCCATATAATTGATATTAATACTCCTAGTTAAAAATAAAGATTAGTATTGGAGATACTTTAAACTGTCAATTTGACAAAAAAATAAAAAAAGCTAAAATAAAAAATTTTAATTTTTAATAATTGAAACGAGTTGAATTGAAACTGAAAACTTCTAAATTTATGGTTGGTTTGATCGATTGACCGATTATTTAAATTTTTTTAACTAAACTACAAATTTTGATGACAATTTATTTTTACTCAATCTATGTCAAACAAATTCCCTTCTATTCCAACATCCACAAAACTTTTACTTCATACAATGTTGAAATTACCTTTGATAGTGATGAGAATATGCTCACATTTCATGTCATGTTGAATTATGTATTATCACAAATGTGTATTAATATTTAATTAGTGGTCTATGTCTCAAGTTTATATTAAATTTCATGACCATGTTTATTCTATTTGTTAGACCTAGTGGACATGTTTTCTTAATTTTGTGTTAGAACTTCATGTATATAAATTTATCTTTGTTAATGAATATTATGTTACTTTTATATCACCACATCATATACCAACAAAGTGATATCAAAACTCTCTTGTTTTTGAAGGACCTGAGAATATAACTTATACCTACCATTATGAAGAAAAAGAGAAAAAAAAATACAAAGTCTTTTTTTTCATGCAAAAATTAGTTCTCCTCTTTAATTAAAGTGAGACTATATTTATAACCATAACTATAAATATAATGACTATGTCATGATAACAATAGAAGTCGGGAACGACAATCATGCCAACAACAGAAAAGTCGGGACGATCATGCCAACAACAGGAAGTCAGAAACGACGATCATGCCAATAACAAGAAGTTAGAATGACGACTATAACAACAATACAAAGTCGACAACGACGACGATGACAATAGTTCATCACCATCAAAGTCAAGAAGGAGTGTTGAAATTGCCTTTGATAGTGATGAGAATATGCCCACATTTCATGTCATATTGAGTTATACATTATCACAAATGTGTATTAATATTTAATTAGTGGCCTATGTCTCAAGTTTATGCTAAGTTTCATGACCATGTTTATGCTATTTGTTAAATATAGTGGATATATTTTTCTAATTTTATATTAAAACTTAATGTATATAAATTCATCTTTATTAATAAATATTATGTCACTTTTATATCCTCACATCATACACCAACATACAATACTAATGAATAAAGATTTGGATGACAGATTGTAAGAAATGTGAACTAACAATCATCTAACATGGATGGCCCCAGCGACTTGACTAAAAGAGCCCATTAACTCCTCTTCTTCTTCAAAGCCAGCAATTTCTCATCACACAAGTCAACTGCACAGCCTTCAAATAACTAATAACCTTACCACTCTGGCCAAAACATGGCAGCACCCTCTGCTGAGATGGCTCTAAGAGTACATTCAGTCGCTGCAACACTCTCTCTTCCTTCTTCTTCAACACTTTCACCATCACCATCAACACCTACGGCTTCTGTCTTGAAGCCTCAGCTCAGAGTAAAACCAAATTCTGTTTCACTCACAGCTTTAATCACCATTTCTCTCTTGGTTCTCTTCTCTGCTCCCCATGAAGCCAAAGCCGTGTCTGTTGCCAAGGACCAGACTGCTTCTTCTTTCACTGAGGTTTATATTTTCAACAAGTTATCTTTTTGGATGACTTTTTTGGCAATTCCAGTTAAACAGTTTCAGGTAAAATGTTTTTTTTGTTTTGGGAAAATTGATAGGAGGCATATTATTATCAGTTTCAGGAAATGATTTCTCCTTCTACGAAAAGAAGGAAAGATATTTATGGGGGAGTAAGTGATGCTGGGAATCCTGGCGTTGATGGAGAGCAGGCATTGAAGCCTGCTTCTCCTGCTGTCTATGAGGATTGCAAGAAACCTCAAGACCAGAAACCTCAACACGCAAATCAGAGCTCTGGTATTGATACCGATCCTGTTCTCAATGCTGCTAAGGTCCGAATATTTGATCTAATAGCTTCATTCTCTTGCATTTGATTGTACAGATTATGATTATAATTACACTTATACTTGCTTCTGATTAGTTTTATGTAACACACTTACACGATATTTATTATTGTTGTGGTTGCATCTTTTCTACCTCTGGACACTAGACCATGTTTATGAGATGACACGATTATGAAACGAAAATACAAATTGACAACCATTCGTAGATCACCATAGAAACACTCAGTATTTCTATTAGCACTAGGGCTTATCTCATGCTTGTAAGAAGGTGTTAACCCTGGTTTCAGAAATTGATAATTTTGGCTTTGTTGAATCCAAGTTGTTGTTTGAAACATATGCTCTCAATTTCTGGAAACATTTTTATACTCATTGGTTTTTGCCATTGATGGTTAATCTCTAACAAGTCTCTGTTCGCAGATTTTGTTTACCTATGATTTCGTTGTTAAGATGAAACTAATTGGAAGTAAATGAATTCTTTTTATTTACTAAAATGGATGAGGCCTCTTAATCGCAGACAGAGGCTGATGTTTCACAGCAGATCATTAAAGTAATTGAAGAAACCGTCAAAACTATTTCGTTTTCGGATCCTATCGTGATTGTGGGAGCCGCTGAAGCAGCTTTTCTTGTCTACCTTCTCATTCGTTCCATATGGTCTGCCATATCCTTCAACCTTCCCATGAACGGAGCCGATGAAGCAACTTTTCTTGGTTACAAAGGTGAATTTTCCGTTTCTTTGTCCTAATTGATGTTTTATTGTTTTTTGCACAAATGTTTTCCTTCCCATGAACGTCGTCTCTAGTTCATGTTTGATTTATGTTAAGCTAACGTCATGTATTAATTTGTCCACTCTCATGCATCTCTAATTCTTCAGGTGAGCTCAGTCCTGCTCAAACCCTTGATCTATTACTATCAACAAACCACTATCTGATCGACATTCGATCTGAGAAGGACAAGGACAAGGATGGCATCCCTAGCCTTCCCACCAGTGCTAAGAAGAAAATGATTGCAATTCCGTGAGTAAATCTGGTTTCTTCAGTGTATTCATTTCATTCACTGCAATATGCTAAGCATAATAAGTACAAATATTAGGATGTTATTAGAGCTAGATGATTGGATGAACAATCAGATTACATCTATTAGATGGTGTTTTATTTGGCCTGTCACTTGAACATGCAATGCAGTCTCCGCATTTTCCTGAATGCATTTTTTTTTTGTCTGCAGTCTGTTATAATCAGATTGAGTGTGGATAAATTGTCCGTAACTCAAGTTGGGGTGTCAAAGGATGTTAAAAATATTTTATATTCCAAGAGAGTCTATCCATTTGGGCATCGTCTTTAGGTTACTGCTGTCTAATCTTGCATTTTTCCTTTCCTAAGTCCTTGTCAATACAAATGTTTCAGTTTGGAAGAATTACCGAGCAAGTTAAGGGGAATTATCAGGAACACGAAGAAAGTTGAAGCTGAAATAGCAGCTTTGAAGATATCGTATCTAACGAAAATCAACAAAGGCTCCAACATCGCTATAATGGATTCGTATATTCTCTTTTCCAGTTGCCTGTCTTAATGTCTTGATATATGCAACTGCCTTGTATGCCCATAACTTTTGCTCTTCTTTCTTAAGTTTAATGTTCAATCTCTTTCTGCAGATACTCTGATTCGGCGAAAAA
>CAODLS010942637.1:0-14558 GCA_948243855.1 Flueggea neowawraea | reverse complement strand
GGGGGGGGGGGGGGAATGCATACACTTGGGGCATTTTTGGACATAAATTTATTATGGTTGACCACATGTCAATGAGTATAAATACCCCTTATTAACCACATATCTCACATATTTCATTCATTTGAAAGACCATAATTTTTGTTATTTTGTTTTTCTTTTGTTAAAACGTAGGGTTAGGGTTTTGAAGGAGGAGATGAAGAACAAAGCTTGAAGGGTGGAGATTTCTCTTGAAGGCTACCAAAGGAGGCTTCTCCTACATTAGTTTATCTCTTATTTCCTCATATATTTTATTATCTACCATGATTTATGTTAAGCTTTATTGTCTTATTATGTTAAACTTGATCATAGTAGCTTGAATCTTTTGTCAGGGCTAAGAGATGTAGACTCTTGATGATGATTTACTATATTTATGAATGAGAATGTTGTTCTTCATTGCAATATGTGTAGTTTATATCCTTGTGCTTGAATGAAATGTGTGTAGAGATTTTGGATTTGATTTAATGACATGTATGAATGGATTATTGTTATGTTTGGCCAACACAATGATAGTTTTAACAAGCCTAATTGATGGATTGAAAGAAGTAAATTAGGTGAGGTTAACATGCATTAGACTTTTTAGGTTTTGAAATGAAAATATTCATGCCAACAAGGTGTTCGATGAAATTCCCGAGAGAGCGTAATGAGTCTAGTTTAGTTAGTTGAGGCCGGAATGACCATTCTAATGAATGTAGGCATAATCTAGATGGACTTAAAAGAGGCTCTAGGTGATAAAAGCGAGAGAACACTCAACATCCCATAAACCGTTCATAAATGTAGTAATTCGGCTTCTTGGTCGAATCTCGAAAGCCCTAACGCCTCTTATATTGTTATTTTCATGTTCTACATTATCAAAAATCCCAAAAATCAACCCTTTTACTTTCCTTGCATTTATTTTGTGTTTCCTTTTGTTTCAAGAAACGATCACATTTAATCTCGTCCCTATGGATTTGACATCTTAGGAATACTACAAGGTTTTATTACTTCATCGGCTATGATGCGCTTGCGATAGAGCTGATCAGCCAAACATCGACTAACAAACTCAGCTATGTCCTTCTTCATCCCCAACCACCAATAAGACTCTTGAAGGTCTCGATATATCTTAATATACCCCGGGTGAATAGAATATGCAGAACTATGACCCTTGGTCATAATCTCCTCGCGTAACCCACCAGAGGATGATACGCACAACCTCAAACCAAACCAAAGGACTCCCAAATCATCAACACTGAAGCCCAGCACTTCGGGGGATTTGAATTTTTAAATTAAACTCTAAATCTTGGTATCCTCCTTCTGAGCCTCTCAGATTCGATCCAAAAAAATAGGTCTCGCCTCGACGTGACCAAGAAATGCTCTAGAATCATCAAACTGAATTACAACTCCACTACTCATCTGACTCTGCCACTCTGACTCTTTTGGTCATATCTCAATTGCGATTTGAGCTAAACTCCCCCATAGACTTCCTACTCAAAGCATCAACAACCACGTTAGCCTTACCAGGATGATATCATATGGTGCAATCATAATCCTTTAACAACTCTAGCAAACGTCTCTGCCTCATGTGCAGATCTATCTTCTTGAAAATGTAATTTAGACTCTTATGATCTATAAAGATCTCAAAAGTCTTTTCGTACAGATAATGTCTCCAAATCTTAAGTGCAAACACCTTGTGATGCTGCATCAATATACAACCTAGGCCAACTCTCGATGCTTCGTAGTACAATGTAGAACCTCCAGAACCTGACGGTAAAACCAACACTGGTGCACTCGTCAAGAGTTCCTTCAACTTTTGAAAACTATCCTCACATCTATCAGACCAAAAAAACTTTACTCCTTTTTGAGTCAATCGAGTCATAGGAGCTACTATCGTAGAAAAATCTTGGATGAACCTCCTGTAACACCCGCCCAAACCAAGAAAACTTTGAATCTCTATAGAGGTCTTAGGCTCTACCAATGGAATACGACCTCTACTTTCTTTGAATCAACCATAATACCTTCTCTCGATACCACCTATCTGAGAAATGCCACATGTTCAAGCCAAAACTTACATTTACAGAACTTTGCATAAAGATGATGTTCTCTCAAAGTCTGCAAGACCAACCTCAAGTGATCCTCGTGCTCCTCCCTACTCATCGAGTAGATCAGAATGGCATCGATGAAGATAATCATAAACCGATCTAGATATGGCCTAAACACTCTATTCATCAAATTCATAAATGCCACATAAGCATTCGTCAACCCAAATGACATCACCAAAAACTCAAAATGTCAGTATCTAGTGAGAATTGCGGTCTTTAGAATGTCCTCACCTCTAATCCTCAACTGATGACATTCGACCTCAAGTCAATCTTAGAAAATAACTATGCATCGTGCAACTGGTCAAACAGATCATCTATCCTCGAAAGTGGATATCGGTTCTTCACCGTTACCTTATTCAAGTGTCGGTAATCGATACATATACAAAGGCTACAATCCTTCTTCTTTACAAATAAGACCGATGCACCTCAAGGTGAAACGCTCGATCTAAAAAATCCCTTGTCCAACAACTCTTTTAGCTGAGTCTCTAACTCATTCAATTCTGTTGGCGCCATCTGATACGGTAGAATCGATATTGGATCGGTATCAGGCTATAACTCTATAGCGAACTCGATCTCTCAATCAGCTGGGAAGTCCCGGTAAATCCTCTGGAAACACATTAAAAAACTCTCGAACCACTGGTTCCTACCCTCAACTCTAGTCTCTTCGACTCAACCAAAACAAAGGCAAAATATGCCTCACATCCTCGAAGGATCATCTTCTCTGCTCTAATAGATACATAGATTCGTACCATACTGTCTTGCCCACCCTGATAGTAGGACTCAGTCTGATCAGATGATCGAAAACATACTCTCTTCGCAAAATAGTCTAGAGTGTAGCGTGCCAAGCCGAAAGCCAATCCATACTGAGAATGACGTCAAACTCTCCAACATCTAACACGATTAGGTCGGGTATCAGCTTGTGCTCATCAATGGCAAATATGCAAACCTTAACCCCTAATTAAGTCAGAATCTTGTTGCCTATAGGCGACAATACTTCTAATAATTTATCTAATGGATTCAACACTAATCCCGAATGCTCAAAAAAATATGGAGTGATGAATGAATGCGATGCACCAGTATCAAATAGTATATAAGCAAATGTACCAAAAATAGAAAGCGTACTAGTAACTGTAGCATTGGAGGTCTGCGCCTCCTAACGGGTCAAATGGTACATGCGATCCTGCTCTCCTATGGCAGAATTACCCTGTCCGGCCTGTCCAAGACAACTACCCTATCCAATCTGGCTATGAGTCCCAAAACCTGCCACACCTCTACACGTAGCTCTGCCAGCTCTAGTACTAGCAGTGCCTGTACCTTTGACCATTGACTGCACTGTCTGTGATCCTGTACCATGTCTCACAAGACATTCAGCCACCTTGTGTCCCAATTGGTTGCAATGAAAATAGAGACCTACCGTTTTGCTACAAACTCTTGGGAGTCTCTTTCCACAAGTCTCGCAAGATGGATACGAACCTCCGAAAGTATGACCTCCGACACGCCCAACTGGTTGTGCCACACTACCATACGAAGGCTACCATCCTTATTCTTTACAAATAAGACCGGCACACCCCAAGGTGAAAAACTTAGTCTAAAAAATTCCTTGTCCAACAACTCTCTTAGCTGAGTCTGTAACTCATTCAATTCTACTGGTGCCATCCGATACGGTGGAATCGATATCGTATCGGTATCAGGCTATAACTCTATAGCGAACTCGATCTCTCGATCAGCTGGGAAGTCCCAGTAAATCCTCTAGAAACACATAAGAAAACTCTCAAACCACTGGTACATCTCCTACCCTCAACTCTGGTCTCTCCAACTCAACCAAAACAAAGGCCAAATATGCCTCACATCCTCGAAGGATCATCTTCTCTGCTCTAACAATGGATACATAGCTTCGTACCACACTGTCTCGCTCACCCTGATAGTAGAACTCAGTCTGATCAGGCGGTCAAAAACATACTTTCTTTGCAAAAGAGTCTAGAGTAGCGTGTTAAGCCGAAAACCAATCCATACTGAGAATTACGTCAAACTTTCCAACATCTAACACGATTAGGTCGGTATCAGCTCATGCTCATCAATGAAAAATACACAACCCTTAACCCCTGATTAAGTCAGAATCTTATTGCCTAAAGGCGACGATACTTTTAATAATTTATCCAATGGATTCAACACTACAACAAAATATGGAGTCATGAATGAATGCGATGCACTAGTATCAAATAGTACATAAACAGATGTACCATAAATAGAAAGCATACTAGTAACTACAACATTGGAGTTCTGAACCTCCTAACGGGTCAAATGGTACATGCAAGCCTGCCCTCCTATTGTAGAACTACCCTGTCCAATCTGGATACGACTCGCAAAACCTGTCATGCCTCTACCTGCACCTCTGTCGGCTTCATGCTAGCAGTGCCTGTACCTTCGACCACTGACTGCACTACTGTGATGTTGTACCATGTCTTATAGAACACTCAGCCACCTTTTGTCCCAATTCCTTGCAATGAAAATAGAGACCTTCCGCTTTGCTACAAACTTCCGGGTGTCTCTTTCCACAAGTATCACAAGATGGATACGAACCTCTGAAACTCTGACCTCTGGCACGCCTAGCTGGCTATGCTACACTAGCACTCTGGGAACTCTGTCCCTATTTATGACCTCCAAAGGACTATTTGCGCCTTTGCTCAGACTGCCTACTCCGTCCTTAGCCCTGCTGGCCTCCAAATGTACCCTCGACATTTGCCCTCTTGGGCTTCCTCAGACGTCTCGTCCTGATACTCCATACCTCTCGCAGCCTCTGCAATATGCGATATGGTATGCAAATTCTAGGTCCCCACTACTCTCCTAATCTTGATTAGTAACCGATTCAGGAACTTCCTCACTAGAGCTTCCTCGCTCCTGGCCTCAGGTGGTGCATAACGTCTCAAATTCCTAAACCGGTTCTTATACTCTGTAATTGACATACCTGGCTTCTACTGGAACTCGTTAAACTGGTCTTCCTTCTTATTCCTCACACTCTGGGAAAGGACAGATAAACTGAGCTCATCCTTGAACTCATTCCAAAAAGTAATCTTACCTGATCCCATGCCCAACCACCATCGAGCCGCTCGACCATCCAATAAGAATGTGGCAAGATTGATCCTCGTAGCATCATTAGTGAGCTCCATTATATCAAAACATTGCTCAATCTCCCATTGCACAAGCAAATCTAGGCGGATTGAGCTTTAAGAACTGGTGAGACGAGACTCAATGTCTGACCATGGTGCTAATGGAGCTATGACAAGTGCGGGTGCAAAATCTACCTTAGGCTGAGGTGGAGGAACTGACAGCTCAACAACTGGTAGAAATGGTTGACCTCCGACAACTTGTCCAGCTAACAATGCCTCTACCCAAATAAGAAATTGGGTAAACTGCTAAAATGCATCCATCGGACCCGTAAGCAGTGGGCAACTATGCGCATCATGCTGGTCATACTGATCAGCAACAGAATGAGAAATGGCCTCATCAGGCATGCGTCTAGGCCTTCCTCGGCCTCTACCGTGACGTCCATCTATATCTACATACAATCAAACATAATCGTATATGAAATGCTAATGCAAGTTTTCACCACAGGACCGACTCGAAGGTCAAAAGGTATACAGAACTAAATCAATCTGACTCGATCAAAGTTTTCGCCACTGTACCGACTCGAAGGTCAAAGGGTTTACAGAACCAAATCAAACTGACTTGATCAAAGATACCTATGCTTCATGCCGACCCCACACTTACAAAACCTAGGTCTCTGATACCACCTTTGTCACGACCCAAAATCGGGCCGAGATCAGCATACGAGGCGAACTGTCTATAGGAGGCCGACCCATCTCGCACAAGACTCAAAGATCAGAACATACTACCTGAATTATTTAATTATAGAAACATTTATTAAAAGATTTATTTATTAAAAGAGAACGAGATATAAAGTAAGTTTATATGAAATCAAATATACATAGATGATATATCAAAATAATATCAGTGTAAACATATCAAAAGCCAAACTGGCAATCCCGTAACCCAACAACATACTAGTACGGAGCTCTAAAAATTCAAAAGAAAAGCCCGGACAAAAAAGGCATCACTAACCAATAGACGCCTTACTGGTAATCAAAAATGTAGAACGGTTGTCGAAGCTAAAATCTATGAACCTAAGATAAAAGAATCAATATAGACAGAAAAATAAAGGGGTTCAGGGCCCAGTGAGGAATAACACTCAAGACCGCCTCATTGTGCCTTACAAAGACTGTTTTGAAAATAGTTCAAAACTACCACATGCAATATATATATATATAGTAGTGTTCAAAAATCATTTCCCAAAATGTTCGCAAACAAAGCAAACAGTAGGTACAAAAAACAAATCGAATACAATTTCAGAGTCAAAACATATATCGTAAATATAGGACCATATCAAATGTGTACATCTGGCACTATAACATATGTGATGTGGACTCCACCACTAATCACTAACATATCATGTGCTGGATTAGAACACATGGCTACCAGTATCTCTGGTAGCTGAGATTTCTCAAATCATTGGTATACCAAAGGCTACTACTACTCGTAGCACGGGTGCCCTATATTAGAAAACCAAATCATGTTATACTATTACATAGTATAAAATCATAGCATGCGATTAGCATCAAAATTCGGAAAAAAGATATGTAATACATATATATATCAGGTTCAAAACACAATACTGATTATTAAACACATAACCAGTTTATTAATTATCCAAACCTCATATTAATCCATATTCAAAATAGCATGTTCTGCATAACAAAAACAATAGTAGTTTCGACACATAGCCTATGTGTCTGAAGCTGCTATTCAGTCACTTGAAAATCCAAGCGCACACATCAGTCAAGCCCCACTCGTCAGTGGCTGGTCTCACTGACAGGAACAAAAAGCTGAACAAACAAATATATATCAATAGATATATCATAGACAAATTAAAATATGGTATTGTGGCAGTACCAAATACTATGCAATGCAAATACAAACTCGGACTCTCAAAAGATCCCAAAAAATATATTCAAATGATATTCTATCATTCTTAATCCAAAATTCAAAATTTACGTAAAATTACAGTTTGGTCCCCGATCAATGTAAAATTATGTTTTAGTCCCCAAGACTTGGCAAATTATGACTTAGTCCCTAAACTTTTCATAATTTATAAATAATTGCTCAAAGAATTTTAAAATTACAAGTTAATCCTCAAGTTTTTTGAAATTACAAATTTAGTCTAAACTTTCTTAAAAATTACAAATTTGGCATCTATTTAATAAAATTTACAAATTTGACCCATTTGTCAAATATTACTTCCAGTCCTTCAACAAAATTCCAAAATCTCCAAAATTATAATTTTGGTCCTTTTTATCCATAAACAACATCAAAATGTCCATTTAACAACTTCGCTCGTAAGCCTCAAATTTTCAACCAATCAAACACGTTCCTTTTGCTCTTCAACAGTCCCAAATCATGAATCATTTCCTAACCTATTCCAAAATTATCACAACCATCAAAACAGTCCCTCAACTCGGAATTATCCAACTCATTAGAAGAAAATCATCCAACCATATCATTCAACTTGCACCTATGTTCTATCCTGTTAAGCCCTTCAAAATCCAATCAAAATAAACTCTAAAACCACCTAGAATCATGAAAAACAGAAACCAAATCTTCCATGAATAGTTATGAAGCAAAACAGAATATTGAAAAAAAAAATATGATGTTTGAAATAGAAAATGAAAGAGAGTTGATCCATGAATATTTACCTTATCTAAAGAGAAAATGAGTGGAGGTTGAGAGAGGACTAAAGAAGAACGGCAGGAGTGAAGAACTGAAGAAGAAAGAGAAGAAAATGAGGTGAACTAGGAGGTGAATTTAGGTTTCAAAGTCCGAAGAAAATCAGACTTGGGCGGTGGAAATGGGTTCTGATGATTTGAAAGAAACAGAAGAAACAACATCGCTTCTGGTAAATGGATGCACAACAAATTCGCGTACGACATGCGGAGATGACAGACAATCGCTGCCTTTCGACTAGCCACGCGGTGTTTTGTGCATCATCCAAACCTGGCAATAGATGGACGATAGCTCAACATGGTCCAAACGTCATGTAACATGCCTCATGAACATAAAAGCTTATTCTGATTTTTTTTTATTTTTAACCAATTTCCACCTAATTAATCAACTCTAATCACTTCAAAACTTCATTAATCACCCAATTAACATTTAAAACAAAATTCTTAATTTTCCAAATAATAAAATTATTTTCTAAATTAATTAGAAAATAACCAAAAATTAACTACAAAAATACCAGATATTACACTATAAATATACGCAAAAGATAACTTGCAGACATACATTCTACTTACTACACAAACTTACACTCTTCCAAATTCACTAATAACTTGAGTGTCACAGATTCCCTCGGAGAGCAACCCGACGTCTTCGCGTTTTGTGTTCACAGGTTTTGATGTGTCGTTTAAGTTCCTAATCATTCTAGTTCATTCTTTTATTGTTGTTAGAATCGAGGTAACAACAATTGACACAGTCTATGGGAACTGAATGAAAAGCCTTACTCATCGACTTTTAAGAAGTTCATCAATAAAATCTATAACATTCACCATTAAGTGGGCACTTTCCCACCAAGTCAGACACCATAAGGAGATGACCAGAGGAGTTGGTGTCGGAGTTGAAACGGGAGCATTGGGAACCGTCATCCCTACTGTTTCACTCGTTGACAATGAGACGTTGAGGAAGCATAATGACGAGAACCAGAGAACTCTAGGAAAATGGTGGCTTTGTTCCAATAATTTATTCCTCAAGCGGTCCTTCCACCCACCTTACTCACCTATGCTCGAAGAGGATAAGCAATGGGAAGACGCAAAGTCCGCAAGCAAGCCATCGCCAACTCCCTAAAGTTCGAAAACATCAAAATCCTCCACCTCAACAAGAGCATGTCAATGCCCTGGTGCCTAAAGCTCGTGCTGTGATAAGGAAGGAGAACTATCCTGAAGTGGTGGAGAGCACTTGCAAAGGAGAACATAAGGTTCCTCCGAAGAAGATTGTAGCAGAGCCCTAGTCCTACATGAATGTTCGAGAAGTTGCATACATGAAGAAGGTAATTGAGAAAGTTCTCAAAAAAAGGCACTTAGTTCCTATGGAGGAGCACCAGAGGGCTAAAGTCCCATTCACCAGAGATATCGTGGGAAAACCACTTTCTCCGAAGTTCAAGATGCCACAACTGGAAACTTTCTCAGGAAATGAGGACCCACATGAACATGTCCAGAACTATGAAGCAATCATGATGCTTCATGAATGGGAGGACACCACTATGTGTCGCACATTCCTAATAACATTGAAGGACAACGCACGTTCCTGGTTCAATGGGTTGAATGAGGCGTCACTCTCTTGCTTCAAGTAACTTAGGAAGGATTTCATCAACGCCTTCATCATCAGCAGCAAGTGGAAGAAAGGCGCCACCTACTTTTTGAGTGTTAGACATAGTGAGAAGGAGAATTTGTGGCAATACGTGGACAGACTAAGGAATTCCACCTTTGAATTTTTGCGACTTACAACCTGGAGTGGTGGTAGCCGTAATGCTACAAGGTACATGATCAGTGCAGCTACATGAGTCATTTGCTCCTGACCAACTAAGGAGTGGCTGACATCATTGTTCGTGCTAACAAGTACATCCTACAAGATGAGGTCATAAAGATAGTATGGATGAAAGACGACAATGAGAAGAAGCAAAATGGAAGAGATGCTCAGTGTCACGACCTGTTTTCACACCATAACAGACGTACAAGATGAACCAAACTGGAGCCTCGATCCATCTCGTACAGGCCTCGGAGATACAAACATTCTACTCAAAATATTCGTTTATCAAAACATTTAATGAATATAAAACATTTATATAAGAAAAAAATATAAGTATAACATAATAATATCAAAATAAATATAAAACTGATATAGGTAAAATCACTATCCAAAATACAAAATAGTAGCCCAGTAACCCAACAATAACCCGGTGTGGATAATTTTAATCCTTTTTACCGATATATATATATAGCTTTTCAGAACAAAAGGTTAGTTATTAGCAATCATATAAGTCCGATTATTAATTATCCATTTAATTATTATTCAAATTACAGATTATATCCAGACACATCAAAACTATATAAAGTTTGAAGACACAACAACCTATGTGTCTGAAGTTGTCATTTCACTCACCTGGTGTACAAAGCTGACACTTCCATCAAGCCCTACTAGGTGGCTGGTC
Source organism: Flueggea neowawraea (assembly GCA_948243855.1). NCBI lineage: Eukaryota > Viridiplantae > Streptophyta > Magnoliopsida > Malpighiales > Phyllanthaceae > Flueggea > Flueggea neowawraea. The sequence continues at coordinate 4,127 of CAODLS010942637.1, read as the reverse complement.
GTGCTGGCAGGAACAAAAAGCTGGAATAGATACAAATAGAAAAAATATCAGAAGATGATGCAGGTACTGTGGTGGTACCAAATGCATGATATGCATATGCAGATGCATACACTCGTCCGATGACGAAAATCTTTTTTCGGTCGAAGATCCAACACTGAAACCTTTAAAATTGAAATCTACGCAAAATTACAGTTGAGTCCCTCAACTTTTGCAAAATTACAATTTAGTGCCTGGGACTGGAAAAATACGGATTGGGCCTCAAAATTTTGAAAAATTACAAATCAGTCCCAAAATATTCTCAAATTACTAAACAATCCTTTAAGAAGTCAAAATTTCCAAATTAGTCCTTTAACTATCAAAAATTACAAAATTGTCCTTCAACTCTCAAATATCAAGTCTAGTCCTCCAATTATTCAGAATCATGACAAATTATAATTTTGGTCCCTAAAGCATAAAACCACACCAAATTAACCTAAAACGTGAATCGATCGATACCCGATGTTCTAATCTGTTCACATTGCCTCGAATCATACTTAGGAACATAAATCCATCAACAAATCCAACAATAAACTACAAAATCGTTCAAAATAAAGCCAAACCCGAATCTAACCCTTGCTCCACCAAGAACTCATCAAATCTTTTGATTCAAGGCTTGATTCTTGTTAATTTAAGTCCTATCTAACTTATTATAGCAACCCCAAACATTCTTTTATCAAAATTCATCTAGAAATTTGAACCCTAAGTAATTCGGATCAAAAGGAACCCAATCGATTTAATGCATATAACAAAGGAAAAAGAGAAGAAAAGATGTGATTCTTACCTCAAGAATGGAATTAGGAACGAAATGGGAGCAATGTGGGAGTGTTCTAAGGTGATTTGAGAGAGAAGAGAGCAAATGGGATGGAGTAAATTCGAAACCCGTCGGGTTGGTGGGTATTTATAGAGCTACACGCTAAAACACTTCGTTTCACTCAAGATGACCCAGAATTAGCACATTTACGTACATTGCACATTATCTACATGCGTTACAAGTCTTTAACGTGCGTAGATGACCCCCTGGATGTGTTTCATACGAACGTTTTCACTTCTAACATACCTCTAACTTTGAAACACAAACTCCAACACTCCCGAAAGCAAATCGAACACCAAATTTCATAAAAATTAACATTATTAAACTCCATCAATATTTATTCATCATATTGAATACCCAATCATCATCGGAATCATTCAAGAACCGATTTGAATATAAAGCTACAGGTCTCCAATCGGAATGGGTGGCATATTACACTCAGGAGGATCCAAACAAGAAGAAGGAGAAGTCAAAAGGCTAGAGGAGACATTATAGTCCACACTTCAAAAAGTACACCCCACTGAATGAGTCGAGGTCAACCATCTTGGCAGCGATAAGAGGCTCAATACTCATCACTTTTCCTACAAGGACCGATTAGACTTTGGGAAAAAATATAGACGCGTACTACAAATCCCACAATGTGAGTGGACACTCCATAGATAATTGTCAAGAATTGAAGAGTCAAATTGAGACTTTGGTTCGAGATGGGCACTTGGACCAATTTATTTACGTTGAAGCATCAAGTGGGGAGCCGAGCGATGAAACGAGACCACGAAAGAGAGATGATGATTAAAGAAGCGATCAACATAGGACCAACTAGGCATACGACCACGCAAAACAACAGGCTTTAGTCATTAGATGTACTTCAGATGGTATTAAAAAGTTGAATACTTTAAGTTTTTGTTGACTCTCTCTTGCGTAATTTTTTTAACGAAGAAGATTCTTCTTTTCCATCCCTCATACATGAATAGCTACTCCTATGAATGAAGAACATGTTAAGGCAAGCCGAGTGCTTAGCGATACAAAATAAACATGGCTTGCTGGAAATCAGGCTCACGTAACCAAAAATGAAAGAACATGGTGTGAATATGAAAATTGGCTCCTCATTGTCAATGCATAAAAAAAAACGTCTTGAAACCACTAAAATACAGCGTGAGTAGAAAAGCTTACGAGAAATTGGGCTCTCACCATTTACGCTTGTGGTAAAGTATAAGAAGTTGTTAAGGCTGCGTGAGTAGAAAGGCTTGTTAAAACGCAAGCTCTCACTAAGAGCATGTGGCGAACAAGTAAACCTTGAGTAGAAAAGCTTGTGAGAAATCACACTCTCATATGACAAATATGTGTAGTGAGTAGAAAAACTTACGGGAAACCGAGCTCTCATCATGAAAGCACGCGATGAAAAGATAGAATATGATGTGGCAATAGAGCGCTCATTGTAGAACACACACAATGAAATTTTGAACATCGCATATAGTCATCAAGCTTGTGGAAAACCTTATGCTAACTAATGGTGAAACATAAAGACGTGCAGTGAGTAGAAAAGCTTATGGGTGCACCAAGCTCTCACTATGGAAGCACGAAAAGAAAGATGATAAAGGATGTGATGTGGCAATAGAGTGTAAAGCTTATGGAAAATCGAGCACTCATTGTATAACACACACAATGGAAGTCTGAATATAGTACATAGTCAAGTATAAAGCCTATGGAAAGTAGAGTTCTCATGGATGACATAAATATAGCATGTCACTTGGAGGGTTGAAAAAGAGTTGACACTTCGATAAGTACGAACTAGCACAATCTCAACCATGTCAAATCACTTTGTCGAAGCAAGTTTCTTAACAAAATGTTTGGGAAGCATATGCCCTAAGAGCTTAAAGTAAAATGACTAAGTCTATTAAAAGCTTGACCATCATCATGGTCACGTAGTCATCTCGGTCACCTAGAGGAAAGTCCTTCAACACTAGTACAGTGGAGACGATGAACTCCGTGAGGTGGAGTGAAGATGATAAACTTCACGAGGTGGAGTGGAGATGATGAACTTCATGATGTGGTGGAGATGATGAACTCCATTAGTGGGTGAACTCCACAAGGTTGAGAACTCCGCGAGGTGGTCAAAATGATGAACTCTGTGACTCTCCAGGATCGATGCATGGAAGCACTTGACACTGGGCATCAAAAAACTTTGTAGAGCAATGAAAAAATAGATTAAAAACAAAAATGGAATGCAAAAGTTGTACCCATTTTTCTTGATGACGACATGTTGTTGTGCGATGGATAAAGTCGAAGAGACTCAAGAAAAGTCTTGAAAAAAAAAATAACAAGTTCGAAAAAATTAGAGTTCGAAAACAAAAAGGAGATCAAGCGAGTGTAAATGAGAAGTCCAGTTTTAATTTACATTACCCTCTCTTGAGATTGTAAGCTCAAGGTTGTAATTTACATTACCCTCTCTTGAGATTATAAACTCAATATTGTAATTTACATTACCCAACTTTCTTTCTCATCCCTCATCCTCCTCAAAAATTCTCTCACTCGTATAGAGTGATCCTGATGGTCTTAGAACCTGAGTGTTAAAGAAAGTGAAATATTTTCCACTTTATCCCAGTTAAGAAATCTATTCACTAAGAATGTGACTTCTTATAACTTATTAATATGTCAATTTCTCATTATTCCATGATGAATGCGTTATTTTGACATAACAAGGTATCTAACGCCTTTAGCCTCTTGGTCTCTTAGATCAAGGTATTGTAGATATTGAGAATACATATCTTGGTTTCAAGTGATTTAGGTTTCGACCAATCCATAAACCAGGAGATGCATAAGTAACAAACTTAGAGGATGGATTTTGAACATTGTGGCATTTGCCATCATAGTTCGCACCATATTAATGAACACTTATGTTGCATTCTCTTTTATCACAAAAAACTTTGATTCCATCTAGTAGATGTTTACGACCTTAGTCGATCCACAAAACTTTATTTGATTTTCATCTTGACTTGCAGTGCGTAAGAACTAACTTGGTTAGTCTTACTTATAAGAAATCAAATAAATATGACCGTATCTTTCACAGTCATATATACATGAGTGATGAATTAGTAGGCCTTAGCTTTGCCCTCTTTTTCTTTTTGACGTTAAACATCAAAAGTGGATTAATAGCAACAAAATTCAGCTCAAAATGCCTTTTGAAATGGTTTCCTCTCTAATTTTCTCCTCTTTGCAATACTCGCAATTAGACAACTTGAACTTATACAATTGTCTAATACTCCCACTTGAGCTAATC
>CAODLS010942614.1:0-27978 GCA_948243855.1 Flueggea neowawraea | reverse complement strand
CATTTAGTATGGCCACAGTACCAAATTTTGATATATGTCATGTCGTCCATGTTCAGCTTCATGTTTCTGCCAGCGAGGCCAGCCACCTGTAAGTGAGGCTTGATTGGCAATTGCACTTGGATTTCCATGTGAGTGGATAGCAGCTTTAGACGCATAGGTTGTGTCTTGAAACTTCTTTTTGTTTTATGATGTGCTGAACATTATTATGAAAGTGGACTAATTTAAGGATTGGTTAAATGAATAAAATGATTATGTGATTTCTATAATCAATCCTATGTTTTATGAAATTGATATATATATATATATGTGTGTGTGTGTGTGTATTATATATATCTTTCCTATGATTTCAAATGATGAAATGCATGTCTACGATTTATGCTATGAAAGATTATAATTTTTTTTATGACATGGGACACCTATGCTACGGGGTCAAAGTAGCCTTTGGTATACCAATGATACATGTATTATAAAATCTCAGCTACTAGGGATGTCGATAGCCACATGTCCTGATCCAACACGTGAATTGTTATGATAGTGGCCGAGTCCACATCACCCATGTTATATGGTGCCACGTGCACACCCATGATTATGGTCCCTTATCAATGATATATGTTTTAACTATGAAATCATGTTTTAAGAATCGAAATGATTATTAAGTACGTTTTCATGCTTACTAGATGTTTTGCTTGCAAACGATTTTGAAATAATTTTCGAAAAGCTATTACTTATAGCATGTGTATGTATACGTCTATACCTACATTTGATATCTTTAAATTGTTTTCAAAACAGTCTCTGTGAGGCACGTATGAGGTTTCTGGAGTGTTTTTCCTCAATGGGCCTTAACCCCCTTTCTTTCTATGTCTACTATTGATTATAATCTGCAGGTTCATTTTTAGCTTCGACAACTTTTCCAGATACCAGTGATATGTCATTTGGTTAGCGACGCCCTTTTGATAGAGCTCTTATGTTTATGATGTTAGAGCTCTACACCGGGAATACTATCGGGTTACTGTGTTGCCTTTTATACTTTGATGTATTTTGATATATTACGATATATATATATATATATATATGCTTTAAGTATTTTTATTTATGATACACGTTTATTTTATCGTATGTTTTAAATAATAAATGTTTTGATTAAATAAATATTTTAATCAATTGAATTTGGGTAGTATGTTATGATCCATGAGGCTTGTGCGAGATGAGTCGGGTTTCTATAGACCGTTCGCCTCGTATGCTGGTCGCAGGTCCGCAACGGGTCGTGACAATGCTCATCTTGAATTCCATGTGCATATCTTTGGCAAACTTTTCACACAAACATTCATTAGTGGCACCAAATATAATATCATCAACATAAATTTGAACAACCAACATATCATCATTTTTGTTTTTAATAAAAAGTGTTGTATCAACCTTCCCTCTTCTAAAACTTTTTTCAAGAAGAAAATTACTAAGTATTTCATACCAAGCTCTTAGAGCTTGTTTCAAACCATACAAGCACTACAAGAAAAGGCCAGTTCTGCGACAAAAAACATTTCGTCGCAAAATGCCAAATAAAAATTCAACATCAATCGGTTGACCATCTTACGACCAATATCGTCGCAAAATTTAGCAATGAAACGTATTTCGTCAGAAAAAAACCAGCGGGAAACTTCCCGCCAATCTTTTCCGACCAACTTTGCGAACAAACCAAGTCGACGGAAAGAGTGGGGAATCGAGTCATGGATATTTTGACATAATGCTTTTGGTTGCAAAATTAGCGAGGAAATATTTGGTCGCAACAGCGTGGGGGGGAATTTCTTGCTGATTTTAACAACGAAAGCTTTTCGTCGCAATTCTGCATCAAAGTAAGCCTCGTTTTGTGACGAAACTAATGGTCGCAAAATTGTGGCATGAGATAAATATTTTTCCCTCCCTACTTTGCGTCAAAATCTTTATTGGTCGCAATTTTGAGACGAATTCATCACAAAAATTGTGTCAAAAAATTTCGTCGCAAAATTTCTTGTTTATATATAATTGTTAAACTTGTAGAGCGAACATTCTATAAAACACTTGACAAATATAGCAAATACCGGGTTGTAGATTACAGTTCGACGTTTTTTTTCCCAAGTGAGAGGTCATATTGAATTTGTAAGTCTTTTTCAATAGAAATTCAATATTTCGACACCTTTGTTTGTTATTGTTTGCTAAGTTTGTTGGCTGCTTTATTTTGTTATCATAATTGTGAACTCTTTAATTTGTTTTTGTAGGTATATTGTTAGTATTTAGTTGATATATTTTTTTCTTTTTTTATTAAATCGTTTATAATATTGAGATACTACTTATATTGCAATATTATTTATATTGTTAATGATGCAATATTATTTATATTGTTAATGATGCATACTCTACATATGCGGATAAGTAGAAATCTTATTAAAACTGTGAAACAAAAAGACAGGAAAATGCATGAGTGGATGTATATGCGTATGCTTAATGGTTTTTTGAAGGGTGAATTCTTGGATGGGGTGGAGCAATTTGTTGATTTTTGTCAGTCAATGCCATATTTCAACAGCAACAATCCACAGATAAGTTCTTTCAAGCACTTCAACCCTCACCATTCTTGCCTTTGCTTCTCTTGATGAAGCAAGTTTTGGCAAAGCATCTGTGTGGTTGTTCAAAGATCTGTTAATCTAAATCAATTGAAAGCTTTTGAATTTATTTGCTAACACTTAAACCCTTTTCAAGTACTGAGCCATGATCGGTTCCCTATCTTCATATTCTCATTGGTACTGTTGCACCACCAATTGAGAGTCACTATGAGCAATCGACTTTTTTGCTTGCAACTCTTTTGCTAACTTCATTCCTGCGATTAATGATTTATATTCAGCAATATTGTTTGAACTTTGAAATGAAAATATTAAGGAATATTCAATCACATCCTTAAAGGGAGAGATCAATACAACTCTTGCACCAGTTCGTTGTATGTGTGATGCTCCATTAAATATAACTTTCATTCCTTTACATTTTCCTCTTTCAAATCTTAGGGAACATAAGTACATTCAACTATGAAGTCTGCTAAGGCTTGCCCCTTAACGGCTTGGCGGGGTTTAAAGTGAATATCAAATTCTTCTAGTTCTATTGCTCACTTAATGAATCGTCCTAAGCACTCAGGTTATTGCAATATTTGTCTAAGCAGTTGGTCAGTGAGTACTATAATGGAGTGAGCTTGGAAATATAGCCATAGCTTTCTTGCTTCCATGACCAACGATAATGCAACTTTTTCAGCATTAGAGTGCCTTAACTCTGCCCCGTAGAGCACCGTACTCATATAGTATATCAGTTATATCAACCTCAGCTTCTTTTCTAAGTAGTACTGCACTAAAAGCCGCTTCCTTAACCCTCAAATACATGTACAAAGGCTCTATTTCCTTTGTTATGGTCAATAAGGGGACTTGCTTTACGTAATTCTTCGAGTTTTGGAATGCCTTTTTGCATTCCTCTGTCCCCTCAAATATTTTTCCACCCCTTAATGTTTTGAAGAATGGAAGACTTTGCTCTAATGATTTTGAAAGAAAGCAATTTACAACTGCAAGCTTCCCCGTCAGCTTTTGTACTTCTTTCACTGATATGGGCAACTCCATTTTCATAATGGCTTGTATTTTTTGGGGGTTCACCTCTATTCCCCGTAATGTTATCATAAACCCGAAGAACTTTCCAGTGCTAACTCCAAATGAGCATTTACTTGGATTTAACATCATATTGTACCTTCTCATCACATCAAACACATTCTTCAATTATTCAACGTGAGATTCTCTTTACAATCTTGTCATCAACGTATGCTTCAATGGTCCTTCCCAGCAAGTCTTTGAAGACTTTGTTCTCCATTCTGTGATACATTGTTTTAGCATTTTTAGATCAAAAGGCATCATTTTATAGCAATATATCCTTTGTTCCATTATGATGGCAGTTTTTTCTTTATTCGAGGTATACATCTTAATTTGATGATATTCCATGAAATGTCCATAAAGCTTAAGAGCTCTTACCCGAACGTCTCAACAACTAGTTTGTCTATCCGATGGAATGGGTATGAGTCTTCAGGGCATGCTTTATTTAAATCAGTGAAGCCCACACACATTCACCATTTGTTGTTGGGTTTGGGGACCAATACTAAATTTACCAACCAGCCTGGATAGAAGACTTCTCGAATGAAACCCGCTTTAAGGAGTTTATCTACCTTCTCTTATGTTGCCTTTTGTCTCTCTCTAGAGATGTTTCTCTTTTGTTATTTCACTGGCAACACCTTAGGATCCACGTTGAGATGGTGTGACATTACCAGGCATGTCAGTTGGGCTCCATGCGAAGATGTCAGTATTGTCCCTTAAGCATTGAGTAATCTCATTCTTTACACCTTCAAGAAGCTGACTTTCAATGTACACCAATTTCTCATCATTGGCTTTGTCTAGATTTACAGCTACCAACTCTTCAACTGGTTTGGGATTAGGTGTCTTCCCTTGCTCCTCTATGGATCAGGGTTTTGCTCTACCAGGTTAGCTCTTTGAACGGCTTAGGCTTAAACTTGTGTACTTGTTCATCAATTGATAGGGTTTCATATTTTCCCATATTCGTCTCCTTTAAGGATCTTACATAGCACGCTTGTGCTTTCTTCTGATTACAACGAACCTCTCCTATTCCCTTTGGTATTGGAAATTTCATCAATAGGTAAGTCGAAGACATCACTGCCCGCATATCATTTAAAAAAGGTCTTCCCAAGATTATGTTGTAAGTCGAAGAGATCAACTTCACAACCATGTATATGGCCATTCTTGTAACCTTGTGCGGCTCACTTCCTAGAGTTGTTGCAAGTTGAATTGAGCCCACCATAGGTACTACTTCTCCTGTGAAGTTATAAAGGCTCGACACATGATTGCATCCTCTGAGCATGATCGCCTCATAATTTTGAACGTGCTCATAAGGGTTTTCCTTTCTAGTGAAAGAAGAGAGTTGAGGCCCCTTAAACTTTGATGGGAGTGACTTTCCCATAATCTCATTTGTGAAAGGGATCTTTCCATCCCCCTCATCTTCCACATTGGGTACAAGCTTATTTTTTGTTAAGATTTTTTTCCATGATCTTTCCCATGTCGTCGACGTCCTTGGCAGTAAACATTGAATGATCATTCAGTTTTACCTTCCTCACTCAGGCTTTTGGAGCCTCTTTGCATATATGTGCTTCCGACCATTTTATGGTAATGCCCCCTCTCTATTTGGGAATGATTCCTTCCTTCCTCCCATACAAGTGCTTCAAGTTATTTGTATTGGAACCACAACTCCACCTCTACCATGTGACGAGGAAAAGATTCACGAAGATGATTCTCTGTATGAGCCTTTAACATTTCACTTGTAGCGCAAGTGTTCACACCTCGAGGAATAGTCACATAAGGGACGACAGTTTTTGATAACCGATATTAGCTCTCATAACATTTCTCTATTCTCTTGATTCTCACATTTTAAGGCCTCAAATTCCTCAAGCGGCACTGTGGCGGCTACCGCCCTTGAAGTGCCAGGGCCTGGAGGGTTTAAAGGACTATGTACATCTTGGCCTACCTCCTTACGATGACCAACCATCTGACATCTTATATGCACTCCCATTCTTGTTCTTTGTAATTGGTTATCTCTTCTTGGGAAAATCGTTGATAAAGATGAACGAATGAAAAACACAACCTTTTGCTCCTTTTTTCAAAGATGATGACAATTGTTGTTACCTTGTTCAACCAAAACAATATGAATAACCTTGTCAAGAGCTTCGATCTCCTGTAAAAAAAAAAGAGTGTGGGTTTACACCCACAAGGACTCTTTGTTGCTTAAGTTAGTAAAATGACAGTGTTTCAATATTTTTGTAAATAGTGAAAGCGTACCTTTCTTTGATATATGTGAGTGTTATTTATAGAGTGATGGAGCAGATCTACAGATATGAGGGGATCTCTCTTTGAATTTTAAAGGTCGTATCAAATCTCCTCATAGTATTCTCTTTCTATTTTTTAAGCAACATAAATAAATATGTCTTTTCAATAAGTCTTCTAAAAGGTAGGCCCTCTTATATGGGATTGACTTACCAATTTGAATCGAGTCTTGGTAACACTTTATCATATTAACGGGCTTGACGGGATTTTGGCCCACGTCACATCAAAAATGATAGAAAGCATGATATGGAAAAATATCACTTGTAGATTTGGCCTTCCTCTCACTGTAGTGGCAAATCATAGGAAGCAGTTCGACTGTGACTCTTTCAGAAAATTTTGAGAAGGATTGCATATTCAATTGAGTTTAGCCTCTGTATGATACCCACAGTCAAACGGGCAATCAGAAAGCACAAACAAAACAACCATTTATGGCTTAAAGACAAGGTTTGATAAGGCAAAAAGGGCATGGGTTGAGCAATTGCCAACCATTGTATGAGCATATAAAACAACTAGTCGGGTGTCCACTGGAGAAACACCATTCAACTTGGTATATGGAATATAAGCCTTAATACCAGTAGAAATCATTGTTGGATCCCCTCGAGTTGAGAAGTTTGATGAGCAAACAAACCAAGAAGCTTTAAGAGAAAATCTAGGTCTTATTGATGAAAAAAGAGAACATGCATGCATGAGACTAGAAGCATATCAACGAAGGGTAGCACGACAATACAACTCTCAGGTGAAGAGTAAACTAATGTGCAGTAGGGATCTAGTGCTCAGGAAGTCAGCTATCACAAATGCATTAAAAGAGTAAGGAAAACTTTGGGCTAATCGGAAAGGTACTTATAGGATCAGAATGATGATTACACCAAACACGTGCAAACTAGAGACTTTTAAGGGAAAAAAGGTTCTGAAGAGATGGAACACAAACCATTTAAAGTTATACTTCCCTCCTGGATTGTGAAACAATGAAGATTCATTTGTATCATATGTACATAAGATGAAACAAAAAAATCTCAAAAAAGTTGTTTGAGGAGTGGACATAGGCCTCAAGGATGAACCACTATAAATCCCCATGTCTTCTCTTTGTCTTACATTACGTTTCATGTGCATATCACTTATTTTGTTACACATCCATATTTTGCATAACATTCACTTCAAGTGCATTATCCCTTGCATTATGCATCACATTAAGTTGACTGATGAGCTCAATAGATAAGGATAATCCCAACCGCTAATGAATCAAGGAGTGGAAGATTAAAACATCTACCTAAAAAAATTATAAAGATATAGGATCCACTATCGCCCAAAGTAAGAGTTTCCAAAAATGTAGATGATGAGTAGAAAACCTTGAAGAAAAATCAAAACTCATTATAAAAGTATGCAAAAAAAATAGTTAAGACATGTCACAAGTAGAAATCCTTGTTGGGAATTGTTATGAATGCACACGGTAACCAACGAAAAAGTATGGCAAGCAGAAATCCTTGTGGAAAACAGGGACTTGTCATGACGTACTTGAAATATAAGGCAAGTAGAAATCCTTGTGCTAAGCGGGGACTTGCCATATGGTTAGCATTCCAAATGAAACGTGTTAAAGAAGTAAGCCATAAAAATAAGAACAATCATCAACAACGATATTATTAATGAAATCTCCAAGGAATCACTTAGCTTGACGAAATACTCATGTCGACATACTCAATTAAGTGATTGGGGAGAAATAAATACAATGCTAAAAAAAGAAAAGAAAAACATATAACATAAAAATATTAAAGAAAAAAGTATATAACTACTAAACATCTACAAGAGAAACATCATCATCTAGCAAGTCTTATGCCATCTCTTCGTCTAAGCCATATAACTCCTCAATTTGCTCATCGCTACCATCATCATCTTCAGGCTGAGGCTGCCCATGTTCACCAAAGAAGGTACATGGACCTATGAGGTTTTAGAGATCATCACACAAATAAGAGAAGAGATGAACCTCGGGATCAACATCATTGGGCGCATAGCCTAGATAGCGCTAGTTTAGTGGTGAGGCATTTTCAATCTTTTTTTGTATAAAAGAGCTCGGGGAACGACTTCCCCTTAAAACTCTCTAGCAAGTGGCAAGCCTTATAAAAGCCTATCTTAATGAAAACAGTCCCATATCTCGCCTTGAGGTCATAACATTCCTCAAATTAATGATAATCGTGCATAACCTTCTCCACCAAAAAGCCCTTCTCTACTTCATGCATGTCCCTTAAAGGATTCATCTTAACTCACGCTCTTTCTTCATTGCCTCAAGCTCTTAGTCCCTCTCCTCAATAAGCCTTTTGTATTCCACAAGCAAGGCCTCGAACTTCTTCGGGCAAGCAACATATTTGTCTGAGTATTTTTCCATCTCCTTCTAATGGAAGTTAGATGACTCTCTCAACCATTGCACTCTTTGCAAAGTCAATCACAATCTTGTTAAAGCTTTCCCTTTCCCTCATTCAAAGCATCATAAGATTGTTGAAGTTTTTCCTTCTCTTGCTTAAGCTCCTCATTCTCCTTAGCAAGGGCATCATAGTCTTTCTTAAGCTGGTTGTAATTAAGGATAAAGCTCTCATGAAAACCCTCCTCATTTGACCAGCGATTGAGCGGAAAAATGTTGAATAACGTAGAAAATCAATCGATTAACATAGAATAACCAAAAAGGACAAATGAGAATTTGTAAAAGGTGTTCATATCTTCACTAAACCTCTCTTAAATATGTCCATATTTTCAATCACATCTCGAAAGTATTTACTTTCATCCTGGGGTAAGATTGATCCATAGATCAATCGATGGGCAACGCCTCTCATATCAACGAATCAATCTCCAACAAACCCAGATCGATCACAAGTCTCTTCCCTTTAATAGGTTGAGACAAAGTAAGGAGAAATATTCTATGATCCTTCTCGGCTCGGTAAAGCTCTCATTGGCGGCCTCTTTGATAACAACATATCCTTGTTGGCCTGGCTCGATTCTGGAATTATGTTTTCCCCACATGAAGAAGCTCGAGTAGAAGCCTTCAAAGGTATATCTTGATTAGCCTTATACCAAACCTCAGTATTGACCATCCCTAAAGAACTATTGTGAGAAGTCTTAGAAGAACGTGATAAATTGGAAGGATGGGATAAATTGGACCTCTCCTTCGACAGAAGTAATGATGGACCTCTAGCCTTTACAGGCTTCTTTGAATGATTCGTGTCAAGCTCTTTGCACTTGCATTTTCTCTCTACGACATCGTCAAAAAGTGATTTTCTAGAACCAACCAATCCTGTAAAATAAAAGAGAGGAGTTAGTTACAAAGATGGAAATAAGAAGCTAAGTTAATGACACCCCAAATCACTTTGGAGGCACTCTATGGAAAAAGAGTGAGAACCACTAAGAGGTACAAATGAAGACTCAGAATTAGAGCTAAAAGGAGACGTGTTCAAATCTAAAGATTTGGAATTATCATTTGAGGAATTGGAGTTATCATTTGAAGAATAACTTGAAGAGGAAGTCGATGACGGATTGTCACTTGAAGAATATGAAGATTCAGGCTCTATTCCCCATCCTGCGTTCAACAAGTTTTGGGGAGTAACAATCTCAGTAAAAGAAATCTTATCAACTGAAGTCGAGGTTGCAATCTACACTGCATAACGCTAACTCAGATTGTCAAGATCAATCTCAGGAGTATTTCTTCTCTGCCAACACCATCCCAAGGGAGCATCCCAAAATTCTTGGGGTGAAGTGACTATGAATCAAGAATGCTGAAATTTTCTAGGCAGAGAAATTTTCTACAAAAAATCTTTTGATTGTGACGGTGCCAGCACGTTCCCCAAACTTACTAAGTTGAAAAAAGGCATTGAAACAACTATAATGAAAATGGAATGCCCTTCACGAATGAAAGGACATGAAAAGCCATTTGGTTCACCCAACCTTAGGGATGAAGTTGGAAAGGGACCAAGGCATTTTCCTTGAGGAATGAAGATGCAAATTTGGGAAGCAGAAATCGTAACCCTAGTCTTATGGGTGAATTCATGTATAGCAAATGAACCTTTGGGGACAAAATCAGGAAATTGGAGACTGTCATACATGTCAGTCATCTCAACGATCTAACGCGAAGGCATAGGCGTCCCTTATTCTGTCTATGTCATGCAATGATATGACAGAACCAGGATGGTCTCGGTTGGCTGCATCCTTATTTGCTTTAAGGGCTTTTAAAGAAAAAGGCTTGGTAGTTTGCTTCGTTCACACCATTAGTTTCGAAAGTTAAAGTAAAACCTATTTGCAAGTCTTTCGAAGATGATGGGCATCATTTAGTGAGACGTTCCTAGATGGCCGCTTTGATATTGAACATTCGAGAGACATGCACCAAAAAGAAAAAGTGAAATATCCAGGCATGGAAAGGTACTTGAATTTCGTGAAGATCCACTTTGCAAAGTAAAAGAGAACCAATGAAGATCCATGAACTATCTGCAAATACCAAAAAAGACATCAAAAAGGATTTTCGAATGACAATGCAACAAGTCATGTGGATGGGTAGGATGAGGAGCCAAATGCAACAGGTTCACGCTAATAGCAACACTGAAATGTTAGTGACCTGTCAAAGTTGATAATGCAGGGCCCAGTTTGCTAACACAATCTCCTCGCCTCCACTTGGCTTGCGTCTTTAAAAGGACAAACGACATGTCAAAATTACTAATGAAAAGCCTATGGTGTTTGCCTCCACCGTCATCAAAGAGCGAACAACATGTCAAAATTATTGATTCAGGGCCCATGTTGTTCGCCCATGTAATTGTCGCTTCATCGAAGTCATCGTTTTAAAAGATTGAATGGCATGTCAAAGTTACTGATGCAGGCCCATGTCATTCAATCCCTTCGATCGCGTACATCACCTACCACGAGCCTCATCAAAATTTGAGAGAACCCAGTCGCCCTTGGCACCCTCTAATAACCATCAACTCAACTTGCAATATTTTTAAAACCACACAAGATGCACATACACAAAAAAAAAAATTACAGCAAAAAATGAAAAATATAAATAAGTTAGTATGCGATGGGTCGAGAGTTGGTAAGGAGATGGCATGTGATCTGGCAAAACTCTTCTTTGAAGATCTTGGACTTCGTTGGGCTTGTTTCAACAAGATCAGAACCCTTTGGGCCATTGGCCTAGAGGAGTTGAGCTGATCTGCAATCGTGATGAAATTGGACGGGGTTGCGGGCCCTAAAACTGCTAATCTGGTGAATTGGACCACAAACCATAGAGGTCTAAACTGACCGCAGGCTTTGGAGAGCTGAATGGACCGCGGACCGTTAAACTAAGCTGATCTGGGCTGTGATCTGAGCTGGAGAATTGATCTGGGCTGCAGGCTTGAAAAAGCTCAAATGGGCAGCGAGCCTGGAGAGATAGAGGCTGGGCTCTATTGGATAGTTTGGGCCCAGAATCACGGGCATGGAGAATCAGAGATTGGGCCAAGGACGGCGGTCCTGATGTTCCTTTGAAAATTTACAAAATCGACACGAACGCGCCAAGCACCGCTACCAACTGGACCAACGCGATCGCGGTCAAGAGAGTTCAGTCTTCAAAATTCGTGGCTTCTGCAAATTTGCTTTTTGTCGATTAATAGCAACAAAACCCGTTCCATTCAACCTCACCGCCCTTACAACCTCCTGAAACAACAACCACAAGAACAACAACTTACCATTGGAGAGAAATTGGTCAATGGTCGGTGTAAGGCTTGATATGTGATGGAGGAAACAACTTGAAGAAGTAAATAAACCTCTGAGAAAAAATGATAATTAACAAAAAAAAAGGAAAAACAGAGAATGTTAATCAAGGAAAGAAGAATGTCGCAACGGCATGTGAGTACAAGCATCAGAGTGAAGAACGTGGCTTTGACATTGAAACATGCAAAGCATAAAGAAATAGAAAACATGAATGGCCGAGGTTGGTTTAAAAGAAGGCAAAGATGATCAAAATAACAAGAAGAGAGGCCACCTTTTTTCTTGGTTTCCAATGACAAAGAGAAGAGGAGAGATACGGCTGTAACATGAAAATTATGGCTGCAGGTTTAATAAAAAAGAGAGAAATACAGATTTACAAGGATAAGGATTAGAGTTAAAACAGAAGTGGACCAATGTAGGAGATTGTAGATAAACAAGAAAAGTATTGCACATTTGGGTGGGATTCAAATTGCAAAATTATGTCCTAAGTTGCCAACATTTGCAGAACTTGGAGAAGCACCCCTGCGATACAATAAAGTGTGGAAACCCCAAAAATATGATTGGGGGCAATTTGATGTGACTTGGGTTAAAAGCCTATCAAACCCATTAATACGATAAAGTGTTACCAAGACTCTATTCAAATTGGTAAGTCGAGCTCATATAAGAGGGCTCACCTTCCAGATGACTTGTTGAAAAGACGCGTTTATTTATATTGCTTAAAAAATAGAAAGAGCAGAGTATGAGGAGATTTGATATGACCTTTAAAATTCAAAGAGAGATCCCCCCTCATCTCATCCGATATGTTTAATCACTCTATAAATAGTACACATCTACCTTATTGAAAGGTGCACCTTCACTATTTACAAAAATACCAAAACTCTGCATTTTTACCCACTTAAGCATTAGAGAGTCCTTGTGAGTGTAAATCCATGCTCTCTTTTGCTTTGCAGGAGATCGAAGCTCTTGACAAAGTTATTTAGATCGTTGTAGTTGAACAAGGCAACAACAATTTTAAATATAGTTGGTAGCATTCTTATTTAGAAATCTATTGATATAAAAGAAATATTAAGAATTTTCAATCACAAAACTTGTACAATGAGATGAAATTCTAACCAGTACTTTTGCTTTTTAAAGTAGTTGTAAATCGCACTATACCAAAATAAGAAATGCTAAAAATCATAAGTCAAAATATCTTCTTCTTTTTTCAATATTATAAATAAATAAATAAGATGGGTGATTCTTGGTTGTGATTAGATTTTGTATGGAAATTAATCTACAATGATTTTTTTATCAACGAAATAAGCCTCAATGAAAATTTTAATTGTTAATTACTTGTAAATATCAATTACTTTTTGATTTATCAAATCATTGAAATTGATGTAATTTTTAATTAGTTTTTTTTTTTATTTTATGAAATGTGAATGAAAATTTTCAAAAGGGTTTGGTTTTGATGGAGACCTTTTCTATTTGGAGAATTATGATGGGATTAAAATCTTTGTTTGAATTGAAATATTGCAGAGGATGAATAAGATTGCAAAAAAGAAATAGTATTAAAAAATTATTTTTTGTAAAAAAAATACAACAATCCATGTCTATATATATATATACAAGTATAAAATCCTGAGCGATGCTTCGGATATATTAATATATTTTAATTTTCTTATGAATATTCAAGTTTTTGTAATTTAAATTTTAAAATTAAAATAAAATAATACAATTGTGAATCTCACATTAAATTTTGAATTTTTCAATATAGTTTAGAAAATTCAATCTTTTAAATATAGTTTGAAGAATTATTTTCTTTGTAACTTATAAAAATCTTCAATACATACATATTTTTAACTCTTGAAACCTCACTATGTGAAAATAAATTGAAGCAATTATAAACCAATATGGCTTGACAATGTTTAACAATAACTTTTGCTGAGATTGAAGAATTACAACATGATAAAAACTCTTAAGTGACTTATTTAATATAGCTTGTCAAGGAATTGGTCAAAAAATGTACTGAGCCAATCATTGTTTGTTGCATAATCGATAAAATTTTAAATTGTCAAAGAATAAGTATAAAAAATATTAATAAAGCAAAAAAGTTGATCTTTCATAAACTAAATCCATTCGTTCATCTCTAATTAAAATATTAACAAATTCAATAACTAAAATACACTTTACTATGACAATCAATTTGATTGTGAATTTATTAGTTCACAATACCAATTTTAGAAATTATACTTATTATGAAAATTAATTTTTAGGGACATTTGGAAAATCAAAATTGATAAAAAAATGTCGATATGTAGAATCAGATAAAAATAATAACAGTGATATGAAAAATAATATGAGGATTTTTTTAAAAAACATACATTATTGTGGTGAATATTCAACAATATGTATACATATAGTATTTGTTTTTAAAATGTGCAATGGAAGTTCATTTAAAAAATATATTTATTCTTATATTTTAATTTGTATTGTATATTTTATTAATTACTATATAAATTGGTTAATTGATATAAATGCCTAATGTAAATATATTTATTATTATTTTTATGGCATATCTTTGTATGACACATGTCATATGAGTAAGACACCAAATTTCGTTCATTTAGGATGACATATGTCAATATCTCAATGCATGAATTCTCCTTTATATTAATATATAGATTATCGTCCTTCAATTTTTTTTTCTTCATGTGATTTAAAATTCTAAAACACCTAAAGCACCCTTTTAGATTTAATATAGGGAGAATTGCACAAAAATACAACAAAAAGGTATGAATTTCACAAATGCGAAAACATATAAAAGCATTTCAAAAATGAAAATATGCAAAACAGGTATTTCAGAAATGTTTCAATTTGACTATTTTTTATCATGCGTCGGAAAGTTTATCGTGCGCTAGAAAGTTTGACCAAAATGAGTACAAAATGAGTACAATACCAATGAATGCACACAAAAAATAGTACAAACTAAGTACAAGACAAAAATATTTTAAAATACCATTTTAATTTTTTTATTATTCGGTAAGATTACGAGTACAAAACAAAAACAACACGAACAAATACTTAAAAATGACTACAAAGTGAGTATAACATAAAGAAAATTAAAACATTTTCAATATTTTATTGTTATTTGGTAAAATCACTAGTAAAAATAGAAATAAAACGAATACAATACCAACAAATGTTTACAAAATAGGTACCAACCACAAAACAATTTAAAAACTATTTTATTTTTTATTACTCAATAAAATTATGAGAACAAAATAGACACAAAACGAGTACAACAATGACAAATGCTTACAAAAAGTGAGTACAAAATGAGTACAACCTAAAAAATAATATTTGTTGTTATTTGGTAAAATTACTAGTGCAAAATAGGTATAAACAAAGTACAATACCAACAATTGATTATATTTAATTTCATCAAACTTTATAATTTAAAAATTCTTTTTTAAAAAATTATTAATTTGCTCTTGTAATGTCGTTTAATTTGGTGTCCTTCAATTTCAATATTTTAAAATTTAAAAAAATAATCAAAATGGAAATTATTAATTTAGGGTCTAATTTTGTAATTCTATAAATTAATAAAGACTAAGACATAATTTTTCTATATTTTAGGCTAAAACCAGGGTTTCAATCACGTATCAATGTATTCGTCGGTATGATGGTGTGGCGATTGGTGGTAGCTTTAGTGCTTCAATCATGTACCGTTGTATTCGTCGGCATACAGAGGCCTCTCTCTCTCTCTCTCTCCCCCCTCATTGTGAATCTCTCTTTGTCTCATTCGTTACATTGTTGGAGCATTCTCTCTCTCGTTCGACTTGATGAAGCTCGCTCTTTCTCACTCACCTCGCAAGTGACGACCGGCGATGCTAACGTCAACAACGGGGATTCCTAAAGACTTGAATATATTCAAAATGGATTAGGAAGGAGGATGAGACAGTAATGACGAAGCTAAAGCATGTAGAGAAAGAAATAGTGACGAGGTGACGGAGGGTGGAGGAAAGAGAGAAAAGACCGGGTAGAGCGAGAGGTAGAGATAAGAGAGAGAAAGCGATGAGAAATTTGGGGAGAGAGGGGAAGGAAACAAACAGTCCTGGCATGAGAGGGAAATGGAGAGAGAAATGGGAATGAGGAACATATAAGTATTGAGAGATTACTGAAATTAAAATTTGGGCTGCTGAATATGAAAAATTATAATCCCTTTGTTTCAAATGTAAAATCTTAAAAAAAAATCAGGCAGCATAATTTTCCTTTGATACATAATATTTTTGGTGTGGTAATTATTCACCACACTAGTTAGGCTGAATAGAATTTCCCTAAAAAAGAATACTCAAAGATTCAAAATCCTATATTGTTTTTATTCTTCCTTTTTTTTCCCCACAACTCATCCTACGTTACTTTAGTTGGAGGGAAAATCCAAATTCCCTGAGCACACCCAAACGTGCGCCTCCTTACGACCATGTTAGCATATCCCAATTTAATAACATTTTTTAAACCTTATTAATTATTTTCTAAATTACGACAATAATTACAACACCTTCACCACCACCACCACCTCCTCCTCCTCTCTTCCTTTCTTCGCAACAACAAAGAAGGAAACTCAACCATCAAAACCAACCAAACGACGTCGTTTTCCTCACGAGACCGAGATCCAGTCTCCAATTCCATTTCTGCACTCCCTCTCTCACTCTATCAAGTAATCATAATCCCATGTTTCCAAGTTATCTCATTCCTATCACTTATTAGTTATTGTTATCACTTCCTAAGTTGGCATTTGTAAGATTTAGTAGTTTATTTTGTTAAAAACGTGTTATTTTTCCTTTGGTACACTCATAGCATAGTTTAGAGCCAATCCTTTCTAATATTGGTTGCACATTTTCATTTGAGAAACAAAATAAAATAGATTAACCATAATTCACAAGTAATAATATTTTAAAATATAATCAAATAGAATCAATATAATGAGAGTTTGGAGAGACCAAGAGTCCAAGAGTAGGACTGAAAGTAAAAATTTTTTAAAAAATTACAATATTAAATCAACTTTTTTTTTGAAGAAAAGTTGAATTAATAGACTCAAATCAAAATTAATAAAAATATATGGGAAAATTACATTAGCATCCCTTAAGTTTATCATATTCTTTCATTGCATCTATAAGTTTTAAAAAGACTCTTATTACGTTCATGACTATTAATGTTGTCAGCAAAAAATTAACGGAACACATCAGCTTCGATGATGTGGCATATGAGACACATACCAACGTGGCTATAAAGACTATTATACCCTTATTTTTCCTTTTTCCTCACTGATTTCCCCTCTCTCTCATCAATCTCTCTCTACTCTCAACAAGCTGTAACCCCTCTCAAATCTCTGAATACAAACCACCCAAAATAAACTTAATTCTATGAACACAAACTTCAATCTCCAAATTCCTTCAAGACCTAATTTTTGAAATCTCAAAAAAATTACAATCAATAGATAACAAATCACAAACAAATTCAACATATGACAAATCACAAATAAATTATAATCACAAATAAAATCAAAATCTATTATAATCACAAGTACAATTGTCATGACCCAAAGTCGGGTCGTGACCGGCGTACGGGGAGAACTGTCCCATCTCGCACAAGCATCGGAGATCAGACATCGTACCCAACTTATTTAATAAAACCGTTATAAAACCATTTAGCAAGTATAAAATATTAAATACTGAAAACAAATGAATATATGAAATATAGGTTATACAAAATAAATCATAATATCAGTGACTACAGAAATATAGTAAAATCAAGTGTAAGTCCAAAAGTCAAAATAAGACCTAGTAACCCAACAACAACTCGATGTGGAGCTCTAACATAAACAAATAGAGCCTGAAACAAAAGGGCATTCGCTATCAAATGGAATGATTCACTAGGTCCAAGATGTCGGACGATTGCCAAATACCAAAATGTGAACCTGAGAAATAGATAACAGAGAGTAGACAAGAAACAAATAAAAAGGGGTAAGAATACCTAGTGAGGAAAAGACACTCGAGAACGGCTCCAGACCTCACAAAAACTGTTTTGAAAACATTCCAAAACTACCACATGCGAATATAAGTATATATATATATATATATACACGCTAATACATAATATTTGTTTCGAAAACTCATTTTCAAAAACGTTCGCACTCAAAGCAGACAACATGCAAAAACAAACGAATATGTATATAAAATAAATATATCAAATATGATATAGCAGAAACAGATATGGGACCAAAAACAGACATAGTGTAAGTGTAAGTAGGCTCCGCCACTAATCAATCAGAAACAAAGTATGTGTATCTGGCCGAACACACGACTACCATAAACCCTGGCAATTGGACCTTGACTGCTCAATGGTACCAAAGACTACGTTTCACCCTAATTAGCGCAGGTATCCCATACTGAATATATATATATATCAGACGTATACACAAGATAAAATCATTTTACAAAAAAATATTTATAAACCATATATAAATATTTTAAATCTTTCTTTTCAGAAACATAGATTTTTCATAAAATAATAATCATGTAATCCGAATTATTAATTAGCCAACCATTAATTATTCCATTTTTCAGATATAGTCTAGACACAAACAAAAACGTATAATAGAGGAGACACAGCTCGTGTGTCTGAAACTGTCTTTTCACTCACCTGAAATCCGAAGTAAGGGATCCATTCAGACACCACTGGTGGG
Organism: Flueggea neowawraea; assembly: GCA_948243855.1. Taxonomy (NCBI): domain Eukaryota; kingdom Viridiplantae; phylum Streptophyta; class Magnoliopsida; order Malpighiales; family Phyllanthaceae; genus Flueggea; species Flueggea neowawraea. Next base: position 9,597 of record CAODLS010942614.1, on the reverse strand, counting down.
TAGCTGGTCGTGCTGGCAGGGACAGGAAGCTAAAACAGATACATAAACATAACAGACGTCAGAAACCAAATGCTGGTACTGTGGTGGTACCAAATGCATGATATGCAATGCAAATGCAGAAGCTCGATCTATGATGAAAATCCTATTTCAGTTAAAGATCTAACTCTGAAGTCTTGAAAATTGGAATCTATGCGAAATTTCAGTTAGGTCCTTCAATTTTTATAAAATTACATTTTGGTCCCTCGACCCATGTAAAATTAAGAAATAGTCTTTAAAATTTTTAAAAAATTTTATTAAGTCCTCCAAGTAGTCAGAATGTCAACTAGAGCTCTCAAATTCTCAGAAACTGAAAATTAGTCCTTAAACTCTCAAAATATCAAATTGCTCACTAAATTACAAAATATCAAAACTAATCCACAAGCATGAAAATATCAAAATTGGTCCTTGCGACAAAAAACCACACAAAAACGTCCCTAAAACTGAAACAATCAAAACCCGATTCTCTAAATCATCCATATTACCTCAAATCATCCCCTAGAACACAAATCTAACCTTAGTTTCTATCGATTCATCCTAAAACCATAAATTTCTTTAATTGAATTTTCGGACTAAATAAACCCATAAATAAAAATCATCAATTTCTCATCAATCAAGCCAAATTCATATTCTCCCATGTTCCTCATACTAATATCTAATATAAACAACTCCAAATCAAGCAAACAATTCACACAAAACCGAACCCTAGCTCCATTTATACCCATTTTCGCTCAACCATAATTTCAAGCAATAAAATGCATAAATGGTGCTAAAAACCAAAAATAATTGATGAACTTACCTCATATTTGATGGAACAATGATCTGAGGGCAAGATGGAGTGATTTGGCTCGGATTTGAGTGAAAAAATGAAGATAAAACAAAGCAAAGAAAGAAGGGGGTCGATTGATTTTTAAAGAGAAGCAGTATTGTGAAATGACGTCGTTTTGGCCATTGGTGGGGAAAAAAATGGAAATGACAAGTCGTCTGCTCCCTCAATTACAACACACGCGTGAACGACAAGCGGAAGGCGCGGATGACAAGGTGCTGCGACACGTCGTTTGGCGATGGCCTGAGACACGCACACGAACGACAACACGCCCACGCGAACGACCTCCCTTCCAGTGACAAACGACATGCAGTTTGGTGACCAACGACAGACGATCGGTCGTTCCTTCTCCTTTTTTCCAGATTTCATTTTTCAATTTTCCACCAATTTCACTTAATAAATCATCTCCAAATCACTCCTAACCTTCATTAATCACCCAATTAACATCTTAAACACAAAATTTACCCTTCAATCACCAAAAATAAAATTTCAATTTATCCCAAATTTAATAATAAAATAATAATAATAATTACCAAAAATATGAGATATTACAACAATAAAAATCAATAGAAATATACAATCAACATACTGAAATCAACAAAATTAAAACTACAAAATTGAAATCTAGAATCAAATCAAAATCAGCACAAAACTATAAAATCGCAAGTAAGAGATGGGTCGGCAATGCTTGTGATTACAATGCTTTCTCATCTACTCTTCGTTTCGTGTCCTTTTTTTATTCAACAATGCTTTAACTTACCCAGTCCAAACCTTAAGCTCTATTCATGTCACGACCCGTTGTGGGCCGATGACCGGTGTACAAAGCGAACCGTCTATAGAAGCCCGATCCATCCCACACAAGCCTCGGAGAACATAAATATCTATCCAATTATTAATAACAACCAGCTTATTAGTCAAATTAAAACGTTTAACAGAGATATGGTTTTTGAAAATAATATTCTCGAATATAATTAAAAGATGAGTATATTATCAAAATACTAAATAAGTAATTTAAGTAAAGCCCTTAAACATTATAGAATAGATACAAAGCCATAATTTACTACTCAGTGTGGAGCAACTAACAAAACACATAATTGAGTCCGAACAAAAGGGCACCGATTGAAACTTCAGAGTGCCTCACCGAATATGAATGTTGGAATACCGCAATCAATCAAAATCACCTGAAATTAAGAACAAGAGAAATAGACAGAAAAGAAAGGGGTAAGATCCCTAGTGAGGAAAAGACACTCAAAAATGCCTCATACGTGCCTCACCAGACTGTTTTGAAAACATTCAAAATATTTCGCATGCAGACATATAAATTTCTATACATATACACACTATATACCAGATAGTAGTTTCAAAATTTATTTGAAAGCGTTCGCACCCAGGGAAAACAATAAACAACTACCAAATCGGCGATATGAACAATTTAAATGATACTAATTAAAATACTTCGAAATCATTTCAGCCTTTATGAAAACTAGTATTGTGAACCGTAAGGTATTTCTAAAAGAATCTTTGGTTAGTCAAAAGTTCCAACTTCAAAGTTCAAAAACTCGTTTCCAGATTTATCGAAAATTTAGGAACAAAAATCAAAAACCCTTTTAGTTTATCAATCTTTCAAATGTCAAAAGTTGCCATGTAGGCCTGAAAGCAATAATAAAAGGTTATTTAAAAAAATATTGCACCGAATATCAACAAAAAACTGGATATGGGACTAGAACCTATCAGACAAGAGTTAGACGTGGACCACCACCACTGAATAACTCATATGTGGACCATCGCCACTATAAAATATCATGTGTGACTCTTGCCACTAGAGAATAGTCACATGTGTTACACTACACATGGATTACCACCTACCCTGGTAACTGCATGCTACCATCTACCCTGATAGCTAAGTCTTCGCATTGGTATACCAAAGGTTACGTTTGACCACGTAACAAAAGGTGCCCCATATCGAACATTTTTCCAAAAACATGTTGATTTATTTATTCAAAAATATTCAAACTATTGAACAAAATATTTATACCAAAATACAATCATTTTCAGACAGAATGTTTACTACAGAAAATCATTTTATTTACTTCAGAACAAAATACTTATCGTAGAGAATATATTTATTTCAGAACAAATCATTTATCTCGAAAGATATTTTTAAATCCCAAAAGAATAATTTCCACAACATATACCTTGAAATCCATAATAAAATATTTGTTACCGAAATTAAAATAAATATTAAAATATAATATTTATTTTCAAAAACCATCAAAATTACCAGAAAAAATTTAATTTCCACAACAAAGGTTTTCACATAAGTCACATTTTAGGAATTTCAATCCTTTGTTAATTCCAAATTACATGCACAGGTTCTGACACAATAAAAATAATATAAGTTTAAGAGACACAACCTATATGTCTGAAGATGTCATTTCACTCACCGAATAATCCAAACTGAATGGCCCAATTACGTATCACTGATGATCGACTAACCTCATTAACCAATATATGAAGCTGAAACAATTAATGTAAGACAATTGTCAAATCGTGGTACTATGACAATATTGAATGTATGGTATGCAGATGCAGACTCAAACCCTCAGAAACCTATTTCGGTCAAAGATCCAACTTTCTCGCCTCGAAAATCAAGCATCTCGTAAAATTACAGTTTGGTCTCCGACCAATATAAAATTACGTTTTAGTCCCCCAAAATTTGACAAAGTATGACTTAGTCCCTAAATTTTTTAGAATTTATAACTAAGTCCTTGAAGTATTTTAAATTTATTAATTAATTAATTTTCTAATTTATTAAAATTACATTTTGAACCTCATTTCGAGTGAGGAGTGAGAGTTGAGAGAAGAGCAAAAAAATGAGAGGATTGAGGGTCTATTGGTATTTTTACAAGTTTCGTTAGTCAAAATGCGTTAAGACGCAATTAAAGAATATGAGTAAACTTTAAGGATACTAATGTAATTTTGCAAAAATATATTCAAAAACATTTACGTCTACAAGCCAATAAGCTCACCACCGGGCTGGTCAAGCTCATCAAAATAAGCAAAACTTTTTATGTACTAGCAGGAGTATTTTCCTGGGGGCGATGACGTGTCTCACTAACCCGGATGATGTAAACCCGGCTTGAACCGGCCTCCCTTAAACCCCTTTGTTTAGCTTATAAATTACGCTTCTGCATCTCTTTCCTTCTTATGGTCGCCTAGCTCTCGCTTCTCTCGCTCTCCACTCCCTCTTACTCTCTTACGCCGCGACACCGTTCCACTCCTCTCTTCCGGTTATGGTTTTTCCCTCTTACTCTCCTTTTATTTCCTTTATTTTTTGTTTGATTCGGTTTTGATTGTGATTTGGCTTTTTCTGGGTTTTAATTAGGGTTTGATGTTAATTGGTTAGATTAATTGTGTTTGTTGGAGTGTGTGTAGTGTTGATTGAGTGAGTATGTTTTGGTTTTTTGATGTGTTAACTGATTGTGAACCCCAAAAATCAAATGTTTTAAACAGGAAATTATTTGCACACCAATGTCTTTTGATCCCTGCAAGACAAAGACATTTTTGCTTCGGTGTGATTTTGGGTTTATGAGCCGCGGGAGGTTTTGGTGTTGGCGCAAAAACTTGTTCCGGCATTGGACTTGAGAGATCTTCGTTGGGCTTTCTCTTTTTCTAGTTTCTTTGTTTCCATTGTTTACTGCTTTTCCGGTATACGCATTTGCTCGGGATACTTACCTGTTGGTTTACTATACTGAGCCAGTTTTTTGTCTTTTCACGTCTCGTGAATTGAGATTGTTGTAATTTGTCCGGAATTTGGAATGGCGAAAAGGAATTTGTTTTCTGGGTCTCGGTTACCTCCTGGGTTTAGGTTTCATCCAACGGATGTTGAGTTGATTATGTACTATTTGAAGAGGAAAGTGTTGGGGAAGAAGATTCTTCCCCCTCATGCAATTTCGGATGTTGATATATATAAGTATGCTCCCTGGGATCTTCAACATAAGTCATGTTGGCGCGGTGGGGATTTGAAGTGGTACTTCTTTTGTCCTGCAGAGAAGAAGTATGCTAATGGGGGTAGGATGAAGCGTTCCACTGATTTGGGACATTGGAAAACCACTGGCAAGGATAGAGCTGTTCACTACAATAAGGAAGTTGTTGGTATGATAAAGACTCTGGTTTTCCACAGGGGAAAGGCACCAAAAGGTACTAGGACTGATTGGGTTATGTATGAATACAGACTTGAAGATAAGAAGTTGGCTGATGAAGGAGTTGTTCAAGATTCATATGTGCTATGTATGCTATTTGAGAAGGAAGGACCAGGTCCAAAGAATGGTGCACAATATGGGGCACCATTTAGGGAGGAAGACTGGGAAAATGATGATGATGAAGAGGAGGAAGTGATGGTAGAGGAAATGAATTGTGGGCAGGATGTTGCTCCTGTTGATTGTTCTGCTCTTGCTTCTAGGGCACCATGCGGCCAAAGTGTATCTGAGGTGGTTGAGGAAATGAATAATGGAGGTGTTGCTTCTTCTGCTGGTTTCTCTTTGCCGGGCTTTGGGCTGCCAAATAATCCTAGCAGTTCAGGGAAAACAGATGGAGCCTCTTCTGCTGGTTTCTTTGGACAGGTCTCTGGGCTACCTTATAACCCAGTCAGCTCAGTTGTCACAAATGTGCCTGATTATGTCTGTCTAACCTCATCTGTTTCATGTTCATTACAGACCCTGCCATCCGTTGATGTGTGTGTCCCTGAAGTCTCCAATGCTGATGAAGCTTTGCCGGAGGGTCAAGATGCATCTCATGATGAACTTGTTGCAATGTTGGCTACCTTCTCGGATGAAGGTTACATCGCTTTTGATGAAAATATGAATTTTGAGGTATGTTATCATAAATCTTTTTTTTTTGTTTATTCCACTGACATAATGGTTTTGTTGTGAACAGTCTACTTTTTGCCTGTTATCCTTTATTCTATATTTGGCAAAGATTTCTGGTAAAAATTGTGTTATTTTTTTTTTTGATTATTAATTGTTTGCCTTTTGGTCCTGTAACCCGTGGTCTTCTGATTTTACAATGTTCTTATTTCTTTACAGTTTTTTGTTCTAATTAGTATTGGTTCTGGAATCCACAGAATATTGATGAGCTTAATAATGGCGGAGTTGCTGAGGCTGAGCAAAGAACAAGGGGGGTTGGTATCCATAATGGCTTGAGAACTTCTGAGGCCAATCCTCTGGCAGATGGAGTTGATATTTTCGGCAGCCTGGGAGACCTGAGCAACCGATCTGGATTTAGTGAACCTGCAAATAACATGTCCTACTTTGGGAATAGTGGTGATTTTCTGGAGCTAAGGGACTTTGACGATCCTATGGATTGCCATGCTGGTGATTTATGGAATTGAAGAATGTTTGGTCAAGTCACTTTGGTCATGCATTCAAACAAATGTGGTCATAGGGATCGAATTAATGACTGAAGCAATTGTCATTGCTATGATTACCACAATTATTATTAACTGCAACTAGTTTTTTATTAAACATTTAAGGATTGCTTCTAGCTGACAAATTTTGGTGCAGTGTATAATAAGAGTTGATGTTTGCACTTCTGTGAAACTGGCATTTTGATCCTGTGATTTGGATGATATGACTATTGTTTATTTCTGGGTTTGATTGATTTTGGGTATCCATATCATATTTAGGTGCTGATGGGACAATGACGGTCCTTTCAGAACAAAACAGCACAAGCCAACATTATAAAATTGTCATTTATTTATAGGAGACCCACTCATTGTGCTATATTGGAATTATGTATTATAGTTGCTTGGTCGACGGGGGCAATAAAACAGAGAGGCTTATTTGTAAAATAGACTTTTAAATAAATGAAAATAAAGTTTGGCTGAATTATTATTAATGCCACGGATTTTAAATTTAATTGGAAAATAAAATCATCAATTTTAATTCTTCTAAGCCACTGAAACTAAAATTATCCCTATTCTTAAATAGATAAAATTTGTTTTATTTTTTCTGTATTTAGTTATACTAGTTTTTTGTGTATGTGCGTTGTACGTTATTAAAAATTTTTAATTTATAATTTAATTATTTTTTAATATAAATATATATATTTAAATTTTGGTAGTGAGTTTTCATCTCATAAAATAAAAAAATTATGCAATGAAAAATTTAATCGAATACGCTTAATTTTTTAATAAGTCGAATATGTTTTTTAATATATTATATATAACGATATAACTACATTACATGTAGACATAATTTTTAAATGTAAAATAAAATATTACTATTATGAATATCCATAATAAAGAGATATACTATACAATAACAATATTCAGATAATAGTTTATCCTAATCTTAATTCTTTAATTTAAATTTATTGATAAGACTAAGATTTTTTTTCAAGCGGGGAAGGAAATATAATTTTCTATCAAGAAATTACAAACAAACATTAGTTATGTTAGTAGAGATAAATATTTTTGGTGTCAAACAGGAATAAAGATAAATATTTATCTGAATAAATACTTATCTAAACAATTTTAAATCCAACGTATAATATATTAATTAGCTATGCTAATAGAGATAAATACATTTGACTCCAAACATTGTTAACCATGAATAAAGATAAATACATTTGGTTACAGATATTGTTAAACACGAATATAGATAAATATTTATCTGAATAATTTTAAATCTATTTGAAATAAAATATTTTTTTAATTAATTATTTAATAATTATAGTAATTTAAAATTGATAAGAGGGATAAATGTTATGATTTATGCAACTTGCAGGCTGCAAACAAAATTACTATTTTTTATTTTTATTTTTTTTCAATGAATAAGGAGATTATTGCTTAACGATACCAAATAGGTTTAACGGTTGCCTACCAACAGATCAATACACAAGTTTCAGTAATTTTGCAGGCAAAAAAAATGCAAAATTTAGAAATTGAAAAAGCAAGTTCTTGGCTAGCTAAGGAGCTCAAATATTAAGAGGTGTTTGGTTGTTATAGCCTAAGTGTAGATAACAAATTGACAGATTGTATAGTAAAATAGTAGAAAAATTGATATGACTTTTAAGAATGATAATATGTTAAATATGCAATATATTGAACCAATATGTTGTAACTCTAATATCGCTACCTCAAAAGGGGTAGCCTAGCAGACGGGTGTCATTCTTAGTTCGCTGAGGTCCTGGGTTCGAGTTCCAGTGGAGGGAGCGGCTTGTGGCTTAATTACCATTGGACCTGGATTCAATATTAGAGTTGGGTAGATTGGCACAGTCCTCCGCTAGCCTTTTTTGGGTGCTGCGGTTACGAAACTCGGCAACCTCACTGAGTTCAGCTATGATTCTTCAAACATTCCGCATCGGGAAGTAATGCTTGTATGGTCACGTCCAACAGATGTATGTTACTATTGGTCACCCTCGACTTCCCTATTGCAGTCAAAAAAATTTTGAACCAAGGGTGATTAACATTTGGATCCTTTTATGTTTTGATAATGAACGAAATTGAGTTTGATATTTAACATTATATATGTGTTCGTGGATGCCTAACTCGAGTTAGAAATACGTTAACTCGAGTAATCAAAGTGAACCAAAGACGAGAAGGAAACTAGTCTTCCAGAGACAAATGAAAATGTAATTTAACTCGAGTTATAATAATCAATAACTAGAGTTGAACAACCCTAAGATAACTTGAGTAAAACTGAAATATAACTCGAGTAAAGAAAGGCGTCCAGAAGAAAAATTATCAGGGTTTATAATTCAACTCGAGTAACATGAATAGATAACCCGAGTTGTTCAGGGTTCAGATAACTCGAGTAACAGGTGCATCCTAGGCCACAATTTAAAAGCTTCAATGAGAGTAAGTAGAATTACAACGCGAGTTGTACATATAGTGAATAATTCGAGTAACTCATGGTAATAACTTGAGTTTAATATTCCAGAGTATCAGAGGCATACATTCAACTCGAATATCTAGCTCACAACTCGAAGAAATCAATCAAACAGAAAGCATGAGAATCAATTCTAACTCGAGTTACATATTAAATAACTGAGTTATCGTTGGAGACAAAATAATTATACCTAGGACTGACCAAATCAGAGTTCAAATGTCGAAATCAAGTGGTCTCAACGGTCATATTCATGGATAACTCGAGTAAAGGGAAATCGTCAACTCGAGTTATAACTTCAAAAGTCATGGTGTTCATACGGCTAACTGGAGTTAGCAAATGGATAACTCGAGTTATATACTGTGTCAAAGCATTAAATGCATGACTGCTCTATCTCACAACCACTGTGATAAATTCTCTAACGACTAGTATGACTTGAAAAGGTATAAATAGACCCAAGGCACTTCAAAGAAAAAGATATAACAACTTGTTATCATCTTGCTACAACATCAAGCCTTCTTGTGCTCACATTTGCACATCATTTATTCATCTCTCAAAAGTGCTTTTACATTAACAATTTTGCTCTAGTTTGAGAGTGATAGATTACATTTCCGTTTCTCACTTTAAGTGAAAATCATTGTAATAGAGAGAGAATAGTTTTTTTGTTTGTCTTAAAAAAAGTTATGCTTGAGTGGTTTAATCTTGCACTTTAGAAGTAAAAGTCTGTAGAGGTTGCTTTCACCCATTGAAGAAGAAAGTGATAGTGGATTCAAAATCTCAAGGGGAGGCTTGAGGAGTAGGCATAGGCTAAGAGAGGCGAACCATGATAAATATTGGTTTTGATTCCTC
>CAODLS010942584.1:0-25783 GCA_948243855.1 Flueggea neowawraea | reverse complement strand
TTTATTAACGGATCTACAATCACTTCTCGCATGGACTTACATTTCAAGTTCACTTTTTCTTGCAAAACTTGTACTCAAATTTACTTGTTCTTGCACAACCAAGCTTTTTCGCAAATGATATTTGCTCTCGATTTGCTTAGACTCATAAAAAATATTTTCGATCATTAAGCAATCAAGGTTGACTGTCACTAAGAACCGTTGAAGGTTCTTTAGGTGGTTAATGCTAAGTGGACTATACCACTATATAGTCAACCTTCATATTGCAATGTAGCTAATGAAGCTATGGTCTCAGCTTCTCCTGCTATGTACTTATAAGTGTTCCTCACTATTATATAGAGTGGCTTTTCTATGAAATAAGAACACATAACCAAATATGGAATTCCCTATAGTCCACATCAGTACATGGAATAGCCACTATATCTCATTCTATCGTAAGACTTTACGATAACATAGTGCCTTGCAGTGCCTCTAAAGCATCCAAGTATCTAATTCACTGCTTTTCAATATCCACCTTGTGTGTTGGATTAATATTTTCTAGCTAACTTAATAGTAAACTCTAGGCATTATGAACATCTAGGCATAAATTTGTGTATTACAAAACATGGTCTTGTAATCAACACATGTACTTTATATTACAAAAAACATTCACATGACATTTGTGTGAAGAGCATTCCTTACACATTCTTCCTCTCATATGAGATTATAGACACATGCACTTACTATGTGACTTACTCTTAATCACGGGGTATCGATGGGTTATGCATTTTTGCATCTTGAAACGTTCAAGTACTTTGTTGATACATCTCACAAAGAAGAACAACAACTCACTCAAACAATCTCTTGGAGTTTGACTCCAAGGTCAACCCATAATATATATCTCAAAGTTGGATCACGACCAATCTTTGGAGTCATTCAAGTGTGCAAGACCAATTCTAGCTATAAGTTTGATGTCCACACCAGGTAAGAATGACAAGATTCACCTTGGCATTATCATAACATATGTGAATATACCATCCATCCCAAAAAAATGTCTAAAGTCTTACCTTGGATGTTAGAATCGTGGCCTAGTCCAATCATTAATGTACATTGTAATTTAATTATTTAATAAAGAGACATTTCATTTCTATGAAATATTATATGTTTTACGAAGATAAAACTCCATAAATAGTCTATTCTTCCTTATGCCATCAAGTGCGTGACTTGATAGTAAAACCATAGGAATAAAAGGGATACTATTCTAAATGTCCCTAATCAATCATCATCATGGGAATAATGATGAATTAAGATTAGTATGTTGCTAAGTGGATAATCATGTTTTACGGATTATGGATATCAGGTATCAACTTAGAACATAGATACATGTTGGGGAACATGTATTGGACTGGCCCGCTATGAAACCACTTCATGGATTGTTGTCACAAAGTAGCTTTCGTGCAGTGGTGATGTTCGAGTCCCCTGACTGAAACTCACTATTGACTCCTACATGAGGAATCGAATGTTTTGACTTAGTCAAACGTTATCCGTTATAGGGTAACAACAAAGGCTAGGATTGGATATGTCATGAATCATATAGAGAAGTGATAATGAGAGTGATGGATTTGTTCCTCTTATGAAGAGTAATATCTCTTGGCCACTTGATAAGTGAGATTGATGGAATGTATGCATACCCAAATGAATTGATAAAAGGGTTTATCAATGTCATTTGTTATATCAATTTACTTGAGATCAAGAAACATGCTAAGCAATATAAGGTTGACATGTGACCATGCCTTATGCTTAGATGAGATATTGTGAGACAAAAGGACTAAATATCATATTGTGAAAGGTTAACTCGGATCACCGACATCCACTCGATTTTGGGTTGCCATAATATATTACTAGATACCGCTTATGAACTTTGGGCCCAAAGGTTTGGGATAAGGCCCATTGCCAATTTCGAGTGGGCCTATTGGGTCAGACACAAGAACGAATTGGATTGGTTACAAAAGTTCTCTCTTTGTGGTGATTGAATTATTAAGATGATTAATTTGATTAATCAATAGTAATTCAAGGTTTTATGATTTATGTGTTAAATAAGATTTAATACATAGTCCATTAATGTAATGGGCTTTTAATATGAATTACTAGTTATCATGGTTATGGGTATTTAATTATGTGTGATATAATTTGGCCCATGTGACTGATTTATTTTATGATAATGTATCATATAATTAAAAGCCTAATAACATTAATGAAACCCATGTGAATTTCGGCTAAACCTAACCTAATTAGGAGGGAGAAAATTCGGCACACTCATCCTAGTTAGAGGGAAGAAATTCAACACATACACATCACTCCTATTTTTTAGGAGCCTCTTTCCTTGTGTGACAAGGTGGAATTTTGACACACACTAACTCATTAGGAGTCCATGACTAATTAGGAGTTTTATTCTTGTTTGACAAGGAAAATAAAACCCTAATTTGTATGTGACAAAATTAATTAGGAAGTGAATATTCTTATGGGACAAGAAAGTTAAACCTAGTGAGACTAGGAAAGTAAATTCGGCACCCTATTGCTTGAATAGGATGAGCGCTGAAATTTTGCAAGGTCAAAGAGGGAATTTTAGATTCTTTTATGCACCTATTTATGTCTCCTCATATGCCTATAAATATGGTGCACTCCTTGCCATTCTTTCATGGCTTGGCCGAATTTGAGAGTGCCACTTTCAAAGAGAGAAAATTATTTTGTGAGTTTTAGAATAAAGATTCTAAAAGAAGTGCTAGTACACTCCACCAATCCTAGGTAAGTTCGTTTATGTGGATACCTCTAGACACGTTCGCCAAAAGCAACATGAGTTCAAAAGGTGATTCGAAGTTTTTGAATACTAAAAGCTACACCAACACTCTATCCGATCGAACATTCAAGATTTGGATCTAAGGTAGATCTTCTAACCCTAATCATATATGTTGATGTGCATGGGTCCTTGGGGAATTCAATGCTTAACTTTTTTTGTTATTTCAACAAAGGCAACATTGGTAATTATGAATGTCATAAACGAGCCGCGAATTCCAACAAAGCCAACATTGGTAATATCTTTTCAACTCTTTCAACTCCTTTCATTTTTATTGATATTGTTTTTTTTTTTTAAATAGGGGGAGAAAAGAAGTTTTAAAAATTATGCATAAATCATTTTCAAAAGGGGGAGAAATGATGTGTTGAAGTTTTTTTAAATGATGCATAAATTGCTTTTGATAGGGGGAGTGAAAATTTTAAAAATGTGGTCACACATTTTTTATCCTAAGTTCTTGACAATGATGAAATCCTTGATCAAATTTGTTGCCTTGATGTAGTGCTTAGATTCTTCAAAGTTTTAACATCATAAAAAAGGGGGAGATTGTTGGATCAAGGGTAATCAACATTAAGGTTTTTTTTTTTATGTTTTAATGATGTGCAAAATATTTGACTTAGAGTGGAACACGTTGGAAAGCTCGAAACTACAAATCAAGCCATTGGAAGTGCCACAACATACGTTATATATGTACAACGTACATCACAGTGAAGAACAATGTACGTGACAAATGCACAACGTACGTAGACGCAGAGCTAAATGAAAACATAAGCCACTAGAATGCTGAAGTGCCAAAACAACATACGTTAGGAAATCACAACGTACGTAATATGGATAGATGACTATGATCGACATACGTTAAGCAAGAACAACATAGGTAGACCTAGAGAATTTGCAGACAACGTACGTAGGGTTTGTACGACGTATGTCATGTTGGAGAATTTTTGGTCTATTGGAATGGACAACGGAAGTGACTTGAGAAGAGAGATAGAGAAATCAACACAAGGATTTATAGTGGTTCGGCCAACCGTGCCTACGTCCACTACCTAAGTCTCACCACTTAGGATGTCAACTAAAACAGAGGTTGATTACGGCTCAATCCAACAAAGCCAATACACGAGGTTGATTCTGGTTCAACACCTCCAAGGCCTACACACTGTTGTTTTCTATAGGATCACAACAAACCTCTACAATTGTTGTTTTACTTAGGCGCACAACAAACCTCTACAATGTTGTTTTACTTAGGCTCACAAAAAACCTTTCTCAACTCTCAAAGTGTATGTAAAACTGTTTACAAAAGATTGAAACACTATGCTAGAGTTGGATATTTGAGCTTGATGCTTTAACTTTGATCTTTAGCTTGATTGGTTGTTTTTCTAGGTTGGAATTGGTATGAAATTTGGCACAATGAGGTCTGTTATTGGTCTTCTCTTGATGTATTTATAGCCCTTTGAATCAATATGACAGTTGGAGAGAAGAATATAGCCGTTGGAGTCTGTTTAAAGCTGTTTGCTACTGTCTGTGCCAATCTCACGTACGTTACCACAATCTGACGTATGTTACCTGACTTTAGCTCCAGCACACGTACATTAACATTACTTGACGTACGTTGATCATAACAGATTCTTAGTTAACGTACGTGAATCATAACTGACGTACGTGACTTCTATGTTTGAACCATCCAGTAGCTTCTGTTTTCAATCTGGAGCATCTTGTGTACGTGAAACTCCATCTCACGTACTATAGATCAATGTGACGTACATTACGTTTTACTCTTGAGTACGTCAATTAAGACACACGTACGTTAACGTATTATGACGTACATGAAAAGTGCTTCAGAGGGTTCTAGTGGCTTCTGTTTGTATTCAAACCCTCGCTAACGTACGTGACAATTTTCTAACTACGTTAGATGCTTCTGTGACTTGGTTTCACAACTCCAAGCTTTCCAACGTGTTTCTTTTCTCAAACGTTTTGCTCTTCATCAAAACCTTTTGCTCATCATCAAAACACATAAGGAGCTTATTGTTGATCACCCATGATCCAACATGTTATGAATTGTCCAGAAGTCTGCAACGACTATAAACTCACTCCAACAGCTAGTTTCACTACACCAACGGTCAAATGGCTTGAAAAAACCATAAATACATCAAGGAAGGGCAAAAAAGCGTGGATGATCATATGCTTAGTCTAAAACACTTTCATCATTCCATCACTCCCAAAACACCAAATTCAAGCTAGAGAGAAGATTATGAGCATCAATCAAACACATGTACTCCTAACATAGAGCTTTCATCTTTTGTAAACTATTTTGTAAAAATTTTTGAGAATGGGGGAATGTTGGTTGTGAACCTATATGAAACAAAATTGTAATGACTTTAAAGGTTTGAGCCGAATCAACCTTGGTAGGCTTTAGAGGGGCGAGCCTTAATCAACCTTGTAGGCCTTAGAGGTGTGAGCCACAATCAACCTTGGTGTAAGACTTTGTTGGTTTGAGCCGGAATCAATCATCGTTATAGTGGAAATCCTAAGTAGTGAGACTTTGGTAGTGGACGTAGACATGATTGAGCGAACCACTATAAATTGCGGTGTTGTTTTCTCTCTTCACTTCAACTCGTTTTCGCTCTCCAAAATCAACCAAGGCATTCCTTGGAAAATTCTCCAGCATTGGCTTCATGATGACGAATGGGCCTCCATTATTCATTACAAGTAAATAACATTCTTATGCTATTCTATGCTATAATAATGAATTAAAAGACACACATGCCGTTTCATAAAGTCCAAAATAAATAAAAATAAAAACATTACATAGTACAATCACATAATATAGCCTACCAATCACATTGAACATTCATCTAGGGCACATCATGCACCATACAAAAGCATATAAACATGTGCATCATATAATCACATTATGAACATGTAATAAAATCAGGTGTGTATCAATAAAATTAATTATAAGACGCTACGTATAGTTTGAATGGCAGTCCCTTTAAACACCTTTGTATACTTTTGAACACCTATGAATGCCTGTCACCCTTGAACACATTTAGTATATAAATTTAGGTAAATTTATTATAGATAAATAAATAATTTTTTAATTATTACTTATAAAATTTGAACTCAACATCTGTAGATTTATTAAATATATTAAAAATAATATTTTCAACGCTTTCAAAATCTAATTTCTCCACTGATTTTACTTATTACATTCAATTTGCTAAATAAATAAAGTCATATTTCAATTATATTAAAATATTACAATAACATGTGAATTTATGTATTGTGACATAATTAGCAAAATAAAATTTAATAGTATCTAACAAATTTGTGAGTTGGAGGCACTTATCTTGTATGATAGGAACAATTAAAAAATAAAAAATATAGAAAAGTTTTCAGTGTACTGTAAGTCGAATTTTTTCATTTCAACACAGTAATCAAAAAATTCCACCTAAGACAAATCTTTGATTTCAAATCTACCCAATATACAACTTAATTCTATTAATTCGCAACGTCAATCTCAAAATTCCTTCACAACCAATCAAATGCCACAGCCAATCAGGATATTCAGCAACGGGCAAGACTTCCTTCCTAGTGGCCCTAAAAAATGTATACGAAACCAATCCAATACTTTGTGTTCGGCTGGAGAAACACAAGACAAAAGAAAAAAAAATGAAATTTCAACAATAAACCAGCAAACAAGGCAGAGAACCAGACTGAATTCTTTAAATTAAATATGAGGCCAACCTAATGCCGTCATGTCCTTTACAACGAGAAAGCACAATCACGTCTGCCCCAAGCCTCATTGTACTCGTCTTGAATCCATTTCCATGTGAAACAGACATGAATATATACAAATGGGATTAAGTCAGATTAATTTATAAAAAACAAACAGTTCAATGAGATCATCTTCCATAAATGAAAGAACATTGCCCAATAGTGTTAGCCATTTTGCTTTTAGCTGAATATCCAAAAGACATGCATTGGCGCATTTTCTCAGGATTCATTCCACCACCATTATCTGCAATCAGAAAATTAATTAGCATCTGCATTTGTTTAATTATGTCTAAACCGCAGTTCATTGATACATCAAATCAACACAACAAAGATGCATACCCTCTGTCGAAATCCGTGACACATATACGCAACGGAAAATTAAATTTTTTGTTAACGAATTCCATCAAGGATCCAAGTAATTCGATAAAACCAATAAGAGAATGTGCATTTACCTCAATGTTTTGAAACGAGAACGAGAAGGTGCTGCTAAAATTGAGTCACAGACACTGCAGGATACAAACACCCTCTACTAGTATTCACACGAATGAAATGAATTCGGGTTGGTGTGCAAGCACCGCCTTGAGGACACTCTCAAAATCTTGCTGATATTTTTCTATCTTGTGTAATTGAGGTGGACGGCCAAAAAAAGTGAAAATAGCTAGGGTTTCATAAAAGCCTTTTAATAGACTTTTGTAAACCCTACTCCTAGTCTCACTAAGATACCTAAGTCTTGTACCACAATAATACTCTTATTCCTTGTCTAACAAGTATATAATACTTCATTATTTATTTATTAATAAAAATAAATAAATTTTGGCCCTATATTTATTTCATAAATAAATATAAATTCTACCCTCAATATTTATTTCATAAAATAAATACTAATTGCCTTGTTGACCAAGTCACATTCCTTCTTATTTTTACTAAGTTAAACAAATTACTTTGACAAGGTCAAATGAATTTTAATTTATTTTAAAACCATTATAAACAAATTATTTCATTATACATTTCAAAACAATTGACCAATTAATTGTATTTAAAACATTCTCATAAAATAATAGCAAGATATATTATAAAATACATATTATAGTTCGTTATAGTGTGCAACCCTCTAGGTTCACTTAATATTGGCAGTAGACTCAAATTACCATTTAGGTCAACAAATCATATGCAGGCTTCGGCAAGTCATTGTAACTACCCAACTTGAGCGAATTCGATGACTTGATAACCTAATACTGTAATATCCCGTCCGTTCTGACCGAAATTCGGTGGTATTCCATCTAGACTTTAGGGAAATTCAGGATTTTGAGGTGTTAGCCTTGATCGAGAATGTTAGGAGGTGGTGTTGTGTGTGCAAGTCACGTTGAAAGTCATTTGTGTGCGTTAAGGATAGTTCTACGGTCATAGATTGTTGTCAGAAGGTCATCTACATGCGCTAGAGTAGGTTCAACGAGCATAGATCGATGTTTGCGTGCGTTGGAGATGTCTGCACATGTTGGACATCATTCAGACTTGAATCGTGAGCGAGCATAGTGATCTACGTGCATAGCATATGGTAGAACACACGTTGATCCTAGATGTAAGAGGGAGAGGTCGCCAGATCTTTCGTCTACGCACATAGAAGCTTCATCTACACACGTAGAACAAGGTCAACGTCCGTAGAGAGAGGTTCAGCGCGCGTAGATGGGCCTTTTCTGAGTGACTTAAATGGAATGCCATGTTTCAGTTTTGAGGGTCTATAAATACACCTACCCACTACTCTCTTCTGTCATAATTCATCTCAACCACCGAAATTACTCTCCCATCTACTCCTCTACACTTTCCATCACTCCTTAATACTTCCATTTCCATTCTTAAGGGAAGAATCGACCTTGAATCTCTTATTTTCTTCCTTATTTCACCACATTTGTTCATTTAGAGTTTTGAACTAATATTGAGATTTTGTTCAGATCTTCCTTTTCTGTTGTAAAGGAAGTTAGGTATGGGTAGATTATGGTTGGTTAAGGTTGTAACCATGGGATTCTAGCTTCAATTTTAAGAGATTTCATGTTTGAATGAAATGGGTTTACTCTGAGCTAGGGTTCTAGATTTTGATGGATTTTTCATCAGATCTGGAGTTGTTTCTGATGTATTATGATGGATTGGAGTTAGAAATACTTGGATATTGAGTTGAGTGTCGAGATTTGGTGATTTGTGTCTATGGGGTCAACAATCCAAATTTGATGGTTGAGATTCTTGATGATTTTGAGGCTATTTATAGGATTTGAGGCTAGATCCTTGCTTAGGAGGCTGTTTGTAGCCAATGTGGGTGATTGTTCGGTAGGGTGTGGATTGAATTGAGCGTTTGAGTATTTTTGGTATAAGTTCTCGATGTCGCCTAGGGTTAGATGGCATTTGCATTGCATGCATACATTCAGTACTGCCATAGTACCATACCATATCTTGATGTTTGTTGTATTGTATCTATTACAGCTTCGTGTGCCTGCCAGCACGAGCAGCAACCCACTAGCGGTGTTTGACTGGGTCCTCAGCTTTGGATATCAGGTGAGTGAAATGACAGTTTCAGACATATAGGCTGTGTCTTCAAAATTGAGTATGTTATTTTGATATGTCTGTCTATGATATGAAATGGACTAATAATTATTGGGTTAATTAATAATCAGGATTATGTGATTACTAATAACCAATATTTTGCTACGAAAATCTAAAGTATATATTGGTATATATACAAGAAAATCTAAAGATGGAATTAAGAAAAATATGATGCATGATAGGTTGTTCAATATTATGTATATAACAATTTAATATGGGGACACCTAGCTAACGAGTACGTAGCCTTTGATGTACCAATGCTTCGTTAAGGCTTTAGTTACCGGGGTAATGGGGTGATCGTATATCCGGCCAGATATACACGTTTATTGAGCAATCAGGTGGCGGAGTCCATACTGCTATTATGGATATTAATACTGGTCCCGTACTATGAATCCACACACACACACACATATATACATACTGTCTGATTGCTTGTTGTATGATCTGAATGCGAACGTTTTTTGTAAAACGAATTTTAGAAAATGTATTATGTACATAGTGTGTATACTATATGGTATCTATGTATGGGTACAATATTTTTAAAGGGTTTTCAAAATTGTTTTGTAAGGCACGTATGAGGCGATATGGAGTGTTGTTTCCTCACTATGGATTCTTACCCCTTTTCTTCTGTTGTCTATGTTAAACCTTTTTTACAGGTGAAATTTTGGATGCTTAGCATATGATCCGTACCTCGATCCTAGTGAGGTTCTTTTTCTCTATAGTGAGTGCCCATCGTTCGGACTCTACATTTGTTCAGTTGTTAGAGCTCCACATCGGGCTACTGTTGGGATACTAGGCTACACACTTTGTATTTTGGGATACCTCTGATGATTTTATATTTTCACCGATATTTTCCTATATTGTATATATATACATAGACTTATATATATATATATATATATATGGTTTTCTTTCATTTATAAACATTTTCAATAAATACTTGGATAAGTTGGGTAGATTGTCTATACACTGAGGCTTGTGCGAGATGATCTGGGCTCCCATAGACGATTCGCCTCGTATGCTAGTCACGGTCCTGACTATGGGTCGTGAAAAATACACAGTTCGATATTTAGTCCTTTTGTCACATGATGTCTCAATTAAACATAAAGCATGGATCACGTCATCTTTATAAAGCTTAATCAAACATATCTTGATTTCCAAGTAGACTGACCAAAGACAAATGATATTGATAACGGTTTTATCAATTTCAATCGAGCACGGCCATGCATTTCATCATTCCTACTTGTCAAGTGGGTAAGAGATATCTCACTGAAATAAGAGTGGGACAAATTCCTTCACTGTCACTCACATTCCTCCACATGATTTACTGTATGTCCAATTATAGCTTGTATTACTATCCTGTTACGGACGATGTTGAACTGTATCAAAATATAAAGCTCCTCATGGAGGAATGCATGGTGAATTTAGGTTGAAGGACTCAAATATCACTACTGTGATGAGAAGTACTGATGACATGTTCCATGCAGTATTTCTGGAGGTGGGTCAGTCCAATATCATGTTCCTAACATGTATCTATGTTCCGAGTGACATCCCATGTCCATGACCAGTAAAAAGTGATCATCTCTCAGAGTGCATACCATTCTTGACTCATTATCATTCCTATTACAATAAACGACCAAGGACAATTTAGAATAACATTTTTTTATCTTAATGTTTTACTACCAAGTCACGTACTTGATGAAATAAGATAAAATTAACTATTTATGAATACTTTTATCAAGGTACTGCATTACCAGATAATGTGATAACATATAAATATATATGCTAAAATGAAATGTCTCATATTTATCAAATAACAATGACATGTACATGTGATTGGGCTATGACATATCACTAACATCCTCAACAAGTATCAAATTGCTGAAACTCCTATATTATTGTAATATCTTTATAAGAGGTTGAATAGGGTAATTTCCACTATTTAATTTGATTAATCAAGAAATTGATACAAAAAAACCCCTAAAATACAATGAAGCATCAATATAATTATAATAATACTAGAAAGATATCCAATAAGAGACAAAAATCAGACCTTGACGGAAATCGGTCTTGGAAGCTCCAGTATCAACTTTGACCTCTTAGTAGACCTTTTATTAGACATCACCGCGTCAATGGAAGAAGATAGAGACTATGTATCAGGGAAGAAAAAATAAAGGAAGAGAAGAGGCAGAGAGATGAGATCGAGATGATAAAAGCGAGAAAGAATGTTAAAGTGGTGTTTTTATATAAAAGAGCCCCTCCATTGCAACTTGTCATGCTAATGCTTCTCACTTGCAAATAAAGTTTACAGTTCACTTTATTTAATTGGGTACTACTAATCAATTAGTACATTAATCATTAACATTATCGAATGCTAAATTCCTAGAAGTGGAGTTTTCTGTCTGCCTTTGAGTACTATTTAAGATAAATGTATATAAATTAATAAATTTTAGTCACTGAAGGCTACTTTAAATGGTTGAGTGTGGGAATAAACTTTTAATTTTTTTTACATGTGCAAATGTTTTGTTTTCTTATCCTAAAATCCCCAACCCCAATAGGTGTCAAAACATTGTAACCATGCTATAGGTAAAATTACCCAATTAACAAAAAAAAAGTAGATTACCTCCTCGTCAACCAATCTCTGGAGTCATCTACTGGAGCGTCATAATGGCTTGAACGGATTGTCATCAACATTTACTTCCCATTTTTTGGAAGTTGAGGTAACACTTGTTGTCATGGGCGTTTTAATTTACTTTAATACATGTTCCATATTACCAAAATCTGGGGACTTCCTAGTACTTTCAGAAGTGGATGTTCTTTCATTGGAACCACGAGTTACTCCCTTTTTATGGGTGTCATCACCAACACCAAGTAAATCATCGTTGTTGACGTTAACATTTAATGCCCCTCTAGTTTGTACATTGCTTCCACGAACAGATTTGTCATATGATATGGGTGATGTCCCTCAATGCAAAGGCTAGACAGCTTTCCTGATGCTATTCACTGGCAAAGACAACATATCAAACTTATTCTCGAAGTTGGTAATAGCAACAAAGACTTTTCCTCAAAAATTGTTTGCCTCTGAATAACCTCATTCAGTTTCTGAATTACATAATCAACGCGTGCCTAAAAAAAATATTTTTATATCAAAATATTACCCAAGTAAGATTCACAAAATAATTGAAAGAAATCAAGAAACTACTTGTGCAACTTTGCCGCCTTCTACTACAGCCTTTTTAATTTCCCAAACATCATAACTTTCAACTTCAATCTAAGAATGATAGATTATCCAAAATACAAAGCCATTAGTCTTTTTGGAACATAAAAATTTTAAACAATCAGCCACATGTATAGAGAACAACACAATCTGGATAAATTATCTCATCACTGTCAAAACTGCCATTCCTCTTAACCCAACTGAGTGCCTGTCTCGCCTATGCATTGGTCCAAGCTCGGATATGTGGGCAATGCTATTACTTGATTGGTCTGAGCACTCGATTAGTTATTACATGCTTAAGATAGAAAAGTTGCATCCAGTTACAACAAATTAAGCAAAGAAAATAACATGTATGCTTATAACCAATTTCGAGAAAATGAGAAGGTCACTGTTATGAATAATTAATCTCACATCACCAACTTATTAAACACTCAAACATAACAGAACAAGCCAACAATATTTGCCAATGAATTATTGTAAAAAATAAAAAAATAAAAAGAGATTATGTCAACAATCATGCAATTCTGTTGCAATGGGGAAAAATATGGTCTAGACCAAATGTTCTCAAACAACCACTTAATTAAATTTGTGGTGCAAATGATAACTCATACCTATGGTAGGATGCAGGGTGAATGAGAAAGCATGAAATGTGGATGAAAAGTGATGAAAAAGGCATGAAAAAGGAGTTCTTAAAAGGAGCCTAATCGATGAAAAGAAACGGTGAAAAAATCGACTCAAAACGAGCTAGTTTTGTTGTCACACCCTATGTTCACGGCCGTGATGGGAGGGTGTAATTAGCAACTAAAGTTCTGAATGAAGCAGAGAGGATTCACAGTCATGGTGATGACCGTGACCAAATGGAGGATAGGCCGTGATTGAATCATGGCCGTGATGCAAACCGTGATCAAGTCACGATCATCAATCACAATTGTAATCATGAGACCGTGATCACCATGCAACTTTCCAACAAAATAGAATGTGGTCATGGTCATGACTCTAGACCTTGACCAAAATGACTCAAGTTTGTAACTCAGTCACGACCATGATGGGAGGCCGTGATGGCCTCGAAGAGAGAAAAATGGTGACAGAAGATGATAAATGTGTTGGGACAAAGGCAGATTAAAGGGGCATTTTTGTCAAGAATTATTGAAGGGTTTTGAGGTCACATGTGGGTAATAAATACTCATATATTTCCAATTAAGAACATCCTTGGTTGAATCAAAAACATTCTCTTTGTCTTTCAATTTTTAGATAGAATTAGTTTTAGGGTTTTGGTGCAAGAAAAGTGGGAGAGCTTGAAGGTTGGGGATCACTTGGAAGGCAACTTGAAGGCGTTCTCCATATCAACTCTTCCTCTCTTTGTTCCCAATAGTGTTTGTTACTATGTTCTATTTTAGTTTTTATTATTTTATTTGTTTTGTTTTATCATGGTGGCTTAGATTTCTTCTTAGGACTTAGAGATGTAAACTATTGATGGATATTTGCTTATTACTGAATGTGTATTGTGTTTTATGTTCAATATTTGAAGATTAATTTATGGGTATTGTGTTTTATGTTCTCTATTTGAATCAATGCCATTGGATTTGATTTAATGACTTGTTTAGATTGATTATTGTCGTGCTTGATCACCATGACTATATTCTAGACAAACCTAGTTGATGGATCGAGAGATGAAAACCAGGTGAGGTCCATAAGCATTAAGCTTACACAATTTAGGATAGACATATTCTATGCATGTGAGGTGTTCGATGGAATTCTCCACTAGTCTAATGAGCCTAGTTTGGTTAGGTGAGGCCGAAGGACTCTCATAGAAAATTTAGGTATTGCTTAAATGATCTTGAGAGAGGCTTTCAGTGACTTTAGTGGAGAGAACACTCAATTCCAAAATCCCATTCATTAATATAGAAAATAGGAATCTTAGTTGAAATCTCGAAAGTCCTAATGCTTTGTTATTATTTAGTTATCTTATTTCATTTTTAATTGCTTGTCTTTATTAAATTTGTGTCTTTAATCAAAAACCCCAAAAATATAATCATATGTTTATTGCTTTTGTTTTACAAATTGATCACACTTAGTACTCGTTCCTTTGGGTTCGATATCCTTTGGAGTACTCTTTGATAAAACTACATCGATTCTCGTGCACTTCGAGACCTGATCAAATTTTTGGCGCCATTGTCGAAGAACAACGCTATTAATTGTGATTTTTTCTTTTCTTTTTATTTATTTTTTTTGTTTTTCCTTTGCATTGGTAGGTAGTACATGCTATTGAGGCGCACTCTGTCATGACCTGTTGCCAGACCATGATCGGCATGTAGGATGATATGAACCGGAGGCCCAGCCCATCAAGCACAAGCCTAAAAAATTTATATATACTACCCAACTTGTTCATTTTAAAACGTTTATTAAGCAAATTTTACAACCATAATAAAACAATTCATACGTATAATAATAAAATAAGTTGCAGTAAAATAAATTATAGTTTTACTATAACAAATGAGATTATAAAATGATAATAATAAAATCAAAAGTCAGATACAAAAATTATACCCAATAACCCAACAATATCTCGGTGTAGTGCTCTAACAAAGAAACAAAGAGCTCGACTAAAAGGACACACTAACCAAAATGAAGTCGCCTCGCTGAGATCGAATGTCAGATGGGTGTAGATGCCAAAATAGATACCTGAAAAAGTTAACGGGCCTGAGTAAACTTAGTGAGAAACGACACTCCAGATTGCCTTTGGGACATCACATATATCATTTTGAAAATAATTTTAAAAAATACCGCATGTAGGTATAGCCAAATAAACATATATGCATACACACTATAAGTAGCAGTGTTTTCGAAAATTCATTTCAAAATTGTTCGCAGACACAGTAAACAACATGCAGGCAAATGTTATAATAATAGTACTAATGATAAAAACCAGCTATAACATAGCAGTAAGGATATGAGAGCAGAAACAGAGATGTATAATATCAGAAACATAAACAAAGTATCAACGATGGGGTCTGTGCCACCATTGCATCATAATATATGTGTCTTGCTGTACACACGGCTATTAAATTACCTTGGTAACTAGGGCCTTGATAAAGTATTGATTTACCAAAAGTTACGTACCCCTTAGTTAGGCGTCCCATATTAGAAAACAATATCATAAATAAATATATATATATATATATATATATAATATAATATAATATAATATAAAGCAAAATTCAAAAACATATATAAGAAGTTAGAAATAGAGGGGAAAATATTATATATAATGCTTTTCAGAAACATAGTCCTTTTTCCAAAGATTATCACATCATCCAATTTTTATAAATTATCGAACTGTTAATTAATCAGTTTTAAGATTTAGCTGGCACACCAAAAACATACGGATCTATAAAGACATAATCTATGTGTCTGAAACTATCATCCACTTACTTAGATGCCCAAAAACTGAAACAAACATATCAAAAACAGTTATATCAGAAACAAATCGAGATATGGCATTGTGGTAATACCAAATTGCCAATGCATGAAATGCAGATACAGATTTGGAATCTCATCCAATGTCCAAAAATCTATCCTGAATAAAAAAAAAATCTAACACTCTCCTCAGAGATCAACCTCAATGCAAAATTACTATTTCATCCTCAAACTTTTGGGAAAATTACAATTCAGTTTCCAAAATATTTTAAATTTATAATTCAGTCCTTAACTCTTCAAAATTACTAATTAGTCCTCAAACTTGTTAAAAATTATAAATTAATCCATCAATTATTCAGAATTTCAATTTAAACCCTAAGCATGTAAAATATCAATTTGGTCCTTTCGATAGTAAATTAACCAAAACCACCCTTACCCTCGATTCAATCGGTAAAAATCATTCTAAACTGATCCCCATTATTACAAATCACTTAAATTACGTTCCAATATTTTTATTCATGAAAATTATTTATCAATTCCTTCAATAAATCAACAATTCATAAAAACTCAAATTCATTCTTCTAAATAAATGTCTAACTACACCAATCCCCTTCAATCTCCAAAAACAAAAACAAATCCATTCCATTATATGTTCATTCCACCAAAACCAATCAAGAACAAACTTAAATTCATCAAAAATCTACCCTAATATTCATGAAAAAGTTGGATATCCTTCTAAATTCCACCAAAAATGCATATTCAACTCATTTTATCAAACCCACACCATTCTTAATCCTAACCCAACCTAATACATCCAAAAACCATCACCAATTCATCAAAACAACCATCAAAATCAAATCATTCATCATCAAAAATTTGGATTCAAACTAACCCTAACACAAAATTTAATCCAATTCAAATAAAACCCAAACTCAATTCATGCATTACTGACCTTAATCTAACATCACCCATCAAAATCTAACTCACATTTAACCAAAAATCAACAAAAATCCAGAATTAAACCCAACTAGTCGCACACATACAAACCCAACAAAACCCATACGAAAAATCATGAAAAGGAAGAAGAAAAGTGAAAAAAATGAGAGATTTACCTTGAATTAGTTGTAAGAATTGAAGAGGAAGCAAAAAGAGAAAGAGATGGGAGTGAAATGGAAGAAGGAATCAGGCTCAAAATTTAAAAGAAGGTGCATCAAAACCAACCTCAACTGACCAGCCAAAATCGAACCCAACTGACTAGCCAAAATCGAACCGAACCGAACAAGTCAAAACCTAACATACCAAAACCAAACCCAACTGACCAGCCAAAATCGAACCGAACAAGTCAAAACCCAACAAGCTAAAACCAAACCAGCCCACAAAAACAAATTCAACCAAAACCATCCATAAAAAGAACCCAACCAAAACCACAAATAACTTTTCATCAACCCATAAAACCCAAACCATTTCACAAAAATAAACTAAGCCAACTCACTAAATCAAACCGGTCAAACTAGCAAACCAAACTAGTGAACCAAACTGAAACTCAGCTTTTTTTCTTCTTCTTTTTTTTTTTCCTTCAAATACCATTACGACCAAAAACTTTAATTCACTCAAAAATATTCATCATCTAACATCTAAATCAGGTCTTCAATGATCTAAATACACAAACTTTAATCATCAACAAATAAAAAATCAAATCAAATTTAAACGAGGTGTTACACAATTGGAGCTTGGAAAATCAATATATTATCCTTTTTATTCTAGAAATTGAAAGATTGTGTAGGGAGAATAGGACAAATAGAAGAAGGGAAAGAGTGGCAAAAAATGCAAGGCCTTAAGGTGAAAATGCGGAGGAATCTAGAGTGAGCCAATTGCCGAGAGGTGGCATTGGCAACCCAATACCTGTTTGAATGAGCTTGAGAGACATCCAAAGGCCAATGATTGCGACTTCACCATCTTGCATAAGGTTGAGTCCAACACCAAGGAATTATAACTTGAAGAACATTCACTTTAAGATGCTCCAATCATTTCATCGCTTACCATCAGAAGAGCCACTCACCTTCTTGAGGGAAGTTTGCACCACCATTCAAAGATTCCCTATACATGGATTTGTGGAAGATGAGTTGAGAATGAGATGTTTCCCTTACACATTAAAGGATCGGGCAAATACATGGTTTATCAATCTTTTGAAGGGCTCTCTTAGCACATGGGAGAAAGTTTATGAGAAATTTATGATGAAGTACTACTCTCCACAAAAGACCGTCGAATTAAGGAACCCGGTATGCTCATTTTCTCAAACAAAGGGAGAACCATTCTATGAAGCTTAGGAAAGGTTTAAGATGCTCTTGAGTCAATACCCCCACCATCAATTCTCTTTGGCATTGCTTAAACAATTTTTCTATAATGGCTTGAAAATGTATGGGCAAATGCTTGTAGACACGACGATGGATGGCTACTTTGGGGATAAGACAACTGAGGTAAGACAACTGAGGAGGTATATGATATTTATGAAATGCTGGCAACAAATTAACAACAAAAAGAAGTTAAGGGAAGATGAGCAGGCATACATGAGATAAACACATCTTCTTATTCCAATTTGGCTTCCAAAAGTGATGAATTGTTTAGGAAGTTGAATATGTTTATTAGTAGATGAGCTAGTGTTAGAGAAGAATGCTCTTTTTATTGAGTGATTGGGCATACTGATGCTAATTATGGAATGACCCAAGGAGTGGGTGTTGGAGTTGAGGAAGTGAATTATATGGGAGGTTATGATAGAGTTGAACCTAAGAGTGATCCCTATTCAAATTCTTATAACCCAGGTTGGCACAACTACCACAATTTTTCTTGGAAAGATCCAACCACCACAAATCCACCTAGACCTATGGGAATTTTAGGATATCAACCAAGGCCCTTACCATCTAATCCACAATACCTACCTCAACAACCATTCTAACCACCACCCCAAAAAAACTCCCAAGAAAAGAAACCATCCTTGGAAGACCTCTTGATGCAATACATGAATAAGATGGATGCAAAGGTGGATCAAATTGTTCAAACCCAACAAGCCATCATCCAAAATGTTGAAAGGGAAGTGGGACAACTATCTAAGACATTTTCGAATAGATAAAATGGGAAGTTAACAAGTACCTTTCAATTTAACCCTAGAGAAAGCGTAATGGCCATTGCTTTGAGGAATGAGAAAGCTTAATGAGCCAAGTGTGGAGGAGATGCCTAGAATAGATAAGAGCAAGGACATTATGATGGAAAAACCTAACAATTATGTGGAAGTTGAGGAGGAAAAAGTGCAAAACCAATAGCTTCTTTCCGACCAAAAAAATGAGGTGAAGCCTTTTGAGCCTCCTATTCCATTTCCTCAACAGTTGAAAGCTCATGAAATCGACAAGGATTATGAAAAATTCTTGAAAATGTTCAAGAAGTTTCAATTGAACATCTCGTTTGTAGAGGCTATCACACACATGCACAAGGATGCTAAATTTTTAAAAGAGATTATGGCCAACAAAAAGAAACAAGAGGAGTATGACATAGTTGCTCGAGTTACAAAACAAGCTACCTTCAAAGCTCAAGGGCTCAGGAAGTTTTGCAATTCTTTGCTCAATTAGGAATGTGAACATGAAGAGATCATTGTGTGATTTGGGAGCCTTGGTCAACCTCATGCCCTCCTCCATATTTAACAAGCTTAGGATTGGAGAACTTGTGCCGACAAAGTTTCACTCCAACTTGTTGACCAGTCCATCAAGCACCCTTTGGAAATTGTGGAAAATATCATGGTAAGGGTTGATAAGTTTTACCTTTTCGCTAATTTTTATGTGCTTCAATGGATAGTGAATTAGAGCTTAACATTATATTTGGTAGACCATTTTTAACAATGAGGGGAGCTCTAATTGATGTTAACAAAGGGAAATCGACCTTTAAAGTAGGGAGTAAAACACAAGACTTTAACATTTTTATCAGTTTGAAAATGCCCACACTTGAAGCTTGCGAAAATGATGCTAAAATAATAAAGTTTTGTTGCATGTTGTGCGCAAACCTCAAACCACAATTTTTAGGTGCAAAGGAGAAAAAAGGAGAACCTAGTGAAAAAACAAAAGAGTGTCTAAAAGATCAAGGCTAAGAGCGAAAACTGAGTGCAAAGAAGGGAAATAATATTGAAAGGGTTTTAGGTCTAAAAGAGAAAATTAAGGAAGAATGTGATGATTTTGCTTTTAAGGGTGAGGTCTTTAAAAGTCAAAGTGTTTTATATTGTCAATCCAAAAATCATGTTCTTTGGAACCTTAAACTTTGATAATGTGGTCCATTTTAAATTTCACAAATTCTTGCATGTGATGCCATTGACGTTTTACATAATGATCATAATCTGATCACCGTCAATGGAAAACGATTGAGACCATGTAAGAAGTCCACCATAAGGACTATTTAGCATCCAAATAGATCCAACATCACTATCCGAAATGACGTTAAACTACTTTTCATCCTCAATGATGTTAAACTATGTGTATCCTTTACTTTTTGCATTGTACTTTTATATTTTTTTATTGAATAAAAGCAAGTATGAATGAGTTATTTGCCTACATGATCATATGCCCTATATCATGATTATATACTTGTGTCTAGTAACTTTTCTTATCTCAAGCCTAAAATTGGAGTCAGGCATTTAAGGACAACACAAAATCAAGCAAAGTAGAAAACAAAGAAGTTATCCCTCTTTACTTTCAATGCTTAATGTTGGAAATTAGACTTGTCCCCATGTTTATTGATCTTGTTAGGAATGATCTAGTCTTACTTTGTCGAACATTGGGACAATGTTCAAAATAAGTGTGGGGGATGGGTTCATTGATTGATTGGTGCTTAATTGCTTTATACTCTTTGCTTGTGTGTGATTTTTCTTAAAAATGCTTGAAATTTTTGCTCGAATTTTTGTTTGAATGCATCAAAATTTAAGAATAAGGCTTGGTTGATTTTTTTTGATGAATCTTGTATTATGTTAGTATGCTTTTGACATGATCAATGAGGGAATAAATTATTTTTGTTGGTTTGCTTGAATCATGTCTTGACATATTTAGGTGCAATGTTAGGAATTTGCTTATTGAATCTTGGATTAGAAGTGGTGGTATAAAAAGGGCTTACAAGTTTATTGTTGAGTTTTGTTTGCAATTTGTCTATGCTTTAAAGTGTTTGAGTGGACTTGGCATTCTACAAACAAAAGCGTGTTTTGATGAAATCTTTAAAGATTTAATCCTCCTTTTGAGGGTGAACCTAAATGAGGATAAGTGCATGGGGTCCAAACTCGAGGTGGAAACAATAAGTACTCTCGATGTGCATAAATCAATGTTAATAACACATATCCTTAATTCACTAACTCATTTGTAGCACCCAAAATGAGAGGGACTAAGTGTGGGGGAGCTTGATATATGATAGATTTACATAGATATTTAAGCATAAATAGATAGCATTTTGGCCCTAAGTGTACTTAATTATCCATGAATTTATATTATTTTTGTGTTTTGTGTATGGTGAATGGGAATGCATGAAATGTGGATGAAAAGTGATGAAAAGGCATGGAAAAAGGAGTTCTCAAAAGGAGCATAAGAGATGGAAATAAATGGTGAAAAAATCGACTAAAAAAGAGCAACTTTCGTCCACACCTTATGTTCATGGTCGTGATGAGAGGGTGTGATTAGAAAGAAAAGTTTCGAATGAAGCAGAGAGGAGTCGCGGTCAGGTAATGACAATGACCAATTGAAGGATAGGCCGTGATCACAGTCATAATGCAAATCGTGATCAAGCCACTGCCATTAATCACGGTTGTAACCATGATACTGTGATCACTATGCAACTTGCCAACAAAATAGAATGTGGTCATGGTCATGACTCCAGACGGTGACAAAAATACTCAAGGTAGTGACTCAATCACACCTGTTGAGCCATTACATGAACAACATGAAAAATCCTTCTATGTTTTGATGATTTAAAAAAGCAACTGAAAAGTTAAAGCAAATTATGTTCATAAACCCCTAACACACGATAGTGTTTTCAACTCACACCGAACTTAAGTCCAAATGGCAACTACGCATGCTAAAGATTTATCTACGTGCCTTATACGTGAACAACGTGCCCTGATGAAGCAACATCGTACCTTAGCGTCTATTATGGATTTCTGGAATGTTTGTGCACAACACTAAGGCATGATGATCATGGAAGAATGCACGGACATGGAAGAGTAAATTTTACAAAGGAAGTAACTAGGTGCGCTAATGATCCTAATAAAAGAAGCAACACGCGTAGATGATCCTTGAAGTCTACTGGAACTTTACTTTGGTTGTTAAGGCATGCTAATGGATTAAGAACTCGTGCTATTAGCTCTCAAGAAGTTCTGGTATATAACTTCAAATCACTAAGGTGCACTAATGGTTAATAGCACATGCTGTTGAAGGAGTCTTCAGAACTTGTTCGAAGAAACATGTTTGTTCAACACTAATGATGTCAAGAATGCCCGTTATTGATTAAAGGTGTGACCTTTGAAGGAAATTCAACAATGCACGTTATGGAGTAATAACGCATGTAGTCGAGACGAACTTCAGAACCTGACAAAACTATTATATGCTCCTCGAGAATTTAAAATTTGAATATTCCTTTCATACGAGATTGCATTAGAATTAAAGAGAAAGCTTTAAGGTCTATAAGCTGCGTTACAGAGCATTAAGGCACATTTAAGAACTTATCAAGGCACACTATTGAACGACACTTTCATTTCAGAAGCACCGGAACATCAGTAAGGCATGCTAATGGCTTTCAACGCCCTTTGTTCATTGTCTAGGTACGTGAACAACATGCGTTAATGGGAAGAACACACGTTAATGACAATGACGTTATTAAAAATTAGAATTTTGTGATTCTCTCACAATGGCTATTTTAGGGTTACAATAGCTATTTTTTGGAGCCTTCCTATAAACAAAGCCACGCACAACAGAAGACAACAAGAGAGATTTTCAGAAATTGTGCCCAAGCTTTGCAAAATTGATTTTTGATTCTCTCTCTCTTTAAGCATACTTAGTTCATGTGCCAACTGAGATTTGATTTGCATTTTTGTTCTTAAGTTGGTGTGAGATCTTGATTACACATTAGAGAATCCATTGTATTCAAGCTTTGGTGTCAAAGCTTGAGGGTAGAATAGGTTTACTTATTGAAGCTTTGAAAAACAAGTAGGAGTTGCTAGTTAGCCTAGGAAAACTAGAGTTGGTTTTCTTGTTTTGTCCTGAAAACAAGTGTATTGAAGGTTTCTTATGAACCTGCGAAAACAAGGAGTTGTAATGGTTTGTCTCCACCTGTAAGTGAGGAAAGCTTAGTGGATTCAAAACTCTCTAGTGAGTTAGAGGAGTGGACGTAGTTCAAGGAGGACCGAACCACTACAAATCCAGGCTTTGATTCTCTTTGTCCTTCACTCTCTTTATTGCTATTTACTTTATTAATTGTTTTTTTTATTGGACTTATTTATGTTTTGATTCTTTTATTTGTGAATTTTTTTTTCAAAAGGTTTTAAATTTTCGCTAAAATCCAATTCATCCCCCTCTTGGATTGCCATATTGGGATTTCAAAAAGTTACCATTGTCCAATGCTTTTTTCTAAAACCTTTTTTGTATTTAATTGAGGGTATTATAGACTTTTTTTATTTTGAATACCCCTTTTGATACAGATGAATTTGATCCATTTAGCATCACTTTGGTTATAAAATAGGTCTGCCTATACTGAGTCATGGATGGAGTCCGAACCCGAATTTAATAAGCATTTATTCGGGTGGTTGTCAATCGGTTTGATAACCTGTTTGGGTAATGTTTAAGTTTGACTTCCTAATTAGTTCGGAGTCCTAATTAGTTGACGAGAAACCCTACCTAATTAGTATAAAGTAGCCCTACAACACATAAATCAACACAATTAGGATAAAAAAAGAGTTGTCTATCTCCCTCTCTTTCTCATAAATTCGTCAGCCTCCTCCTAGGAAGAAGATATGCCATTTAGGTTACGGGTACGCGCCACGTGCTCATCGCCTAATAGTGATTGTAGTACGTGGAGACTAGTGTCGCCTTGCATCCTCTGTATTCTATAGATCCAAATTCCACTGTGCGCCTATGATTTATTAATTACATTTCTATGTAGAATACTTTCATTAGTATTAGAGTGTATGAAATTTTTAGTTATTTGTTTATGAACATAGATATTAAGTCAAGAACAAAACAACCTCAATAATTTACTATCCATAAATTGACTCTAACTAGATTAATTATATTATAGAGATGGTAATAGTACATTTAAATAAGTGTTGTCGCTTGGTCTAACTACAACAATCTGATTAACCTTGCTAAAAGCTTCGATCTCCTGCAAAACAAAAAGAGCATGTGTTTACATCCACAAAAACTCTCTAATGCTTAAGTTAGCAAAGTCACAAAGTTTTAGTATTTCTACAAGCTGTAAAAGCGTATCTCTCTCTAAGGTGGGTGTGTGCTATTTATAAAGTGAGCAGACAGACTTGATGAGATGAGGGAGGATCTTCTTAAATTTTAAACATTAAAATATCATATCCAATCTCCTGCTTTTCTACTCCTCATAATCTGCTTTTCTAATAGTATTTTTGAAGAATTCTCATAGGAAGTCGACCTCATATATATGAGCTCGACTTATTATCTTGGATTGGGCCTTGATAACAATTTAATCAATAATGGACTTAATGGGCCTTTGGTCCGAGCTACATCGATTGCTTGCCACTCCTAGTTTTGGATTTTCCAAAGGTAGGAGTAAGTATATGTCAAAATAAATTTGAACATCTCTCAAACTTTCAAAATTATCAGGGTGTCGTACCAATAAGGACTTTTATGCATCATTTTTTGTGTTGCAAGGAGCTGCCATCCAAGTTTTATAAATATGAGGGACTTAGAATGTAAATGTGCAATGTGGATGTGGTGGTAAGCCTAGAATTTGTCGCTTACAACGTTGGCTCATTTATTGAGTTCATAACCAACTCAAACATCTTTTGAGATATGGATTCTGTAACTCGAGGTGATCCAATCCCAATTTCTACTAGGATTAATGCTTTTGTTCCATACACCAAATTGAATGGCAATTCTCTAGTAGATACACGACTTATGGTCCTATATGCCTCTAGGATGGTTGGCAATTGCTCAACTTATGCCCATTTTTCCTTATCAACCCTTGTCTTCAATCCATGAAGGATTTTTTTATTCGTGCTTTCCGTTTCGCCATTATATTGGGCATATGATACGGAGGCCATGCGCTCCTTCAAGGAAGGTGAGAACACCATGACACATGTTCTTACCATGTGTGCGTAAGCTTGACCATGGGAATGAGAAATCTTGTTTAAGATGATCTCAAATTTCTATAGTGTGAGACCCCACAGTGAACAAGAGGTTCTCTGCATGTACTACCCTTAGAACTTTTAACACATACCTGAAGTATGAGTTAGTATGATTACTTTAGTGTGTCACCCAAAGTCATGCTTGATTCGACTGGACGGATCACGCTATGTAAGCATACTGATTCATGATGGATTGTATGGTGTAGGAGAGAAAGACTACCTTCTGACACATTCATGAAGTTTTGTGGTTCACCATATACCTTACTATAGTTCCAACGTGGAAATATAATAGTGAACACGGATTATACTTTCTTAAGATCATGTAGTCTGAAAGTGGTGATTGTAGAAAGTAGACTGTGGTATGCCATACTTTAATGAGGAGACAATTGTTTATGTGCAAGCAATCAATACGAGAAACAATCTACAGAATTGTGGTATATCCTTAACCAGTGCACAACGTTATAGCTCTCGTCGTAAACATGTCACACGACCTATTTGCTGGAAGATAGAATAGTTCTTAAGTGCGATGAATGTGATTTCATCACGTGCTGTGATTGATAGTGTCTCATCA
>CAODLS010942572.1:0-13654 GCA_948243855.1 Flueggea neowawraea | reverse complement strand
GGAGTAGATCAAATTTGGAGAAATTCTGGGAAGTGCCTAACTCGATTAAGCCATTCGGCCAACTCGAGTAAGTCACATGGTGTATAACTCGAGTTAGTCATTTCTGTAACTTGAGTAAGCGAAAGGCTGTATAACTCGAGTTAGCCGAAGATGCAACTCTAGTTAGCCATGTGTCTAAGGGACCCAAATGTGTATTTTTGACACTTTGCCATTTCTAAGAGTTTAGGAACTCTTTTGACGATTCTGACTGTTGGAAAAACCAAATAGGATAATTTTGGACCTTTGGGGACTGATCCGTAATTTTCAAAAGTTCGGGGGACCAAAGTGTAATTTTACACCATGTTCGGGTTTTTGGACTATAATTAGTTTTTATCGTTTGAGGATAAATTTTAGGCGTTGTTTGAGCATTTAAGTTGCATTTGCACGCATTTCGCTGCAGCCACAGTATCGTACCAACATTCCATTGATTGTTTCTGATACATGCATTGTTCATGGTTATTGTTACAACTTCTTGTTCCTGTCAGCGTGATCAGCCGCCAGCTAGTGGTGCATGACCGATTGTTTGGACATCGAGGTGAGTGGATGACAATTTCAGACACATAGGTTGTGTCTTCCAGCTATATATATTGTTTTTGATGTGTTCAGATTATATTCTGAAAATGGACTAATCTAAGGATTGGTTAATTTAATAACCTGATTATATGTTTATTAATCAGCTTACCATTTTTGAATTGATATATATTTAGTATATATCCCTTACTATTTTTGGTATGCTTTAGTGCATGATCAATTGTTTTGGATTTTAAAGTTATATATATATTTGATATAGGACACTTGTGCTACATAGGATAAACGTAGTCTTTGGTATACATGCGCATTTATAGCCCAGTTACCAGGGTTGGTAGTGATCATGTATCCGGCCAGATACACGTACTTATCGATTGGTGGCAGAGTCCACAATCATCACTGTTACTGTTATTGTTATTCATATAATTCCCTATTATCAGTATTATGTTATGGTTACCGATAATATTGTAAATGTTTTTGTGCATGATGTTTGCCTTGATTGTGAACGTTTGTGAAATGGTTTTCGGAGCTATTACTTATATAATTATATCCATCTATACTTGCATGTGGTGTTTTCTAACTATTTTCAAAACAGTCTTTGTGAGGCACATATGAGGCGTTCTGGAGTGTTTTTCCTCAATGAGTTTGACCCCTATTTGTTCTCTGTCTATGTTTTTTCTTATCTTTCAGGTAGACAGTTTTTTGTTACGGCAACTACACTGCATCTTGAATACCCGTGAGGCGTCTTTTGGTTAGTGTCGTGTTTAGTTCGGGCTCTACTATTTCTGGTATAGAGTTCCACACCGGAATGTTGTTTGGTTACTGGGTTGCATTTTTGTACTTTGATACATTCATACTGATTTTAGTTGCTGATATTATTTTGATATATTTATCTATATATCTTTGATTTATATAAACTTATTTTATATTACCTATGTTTTAATTATTAAATGTTTAATAATTCGTTAAGTTGGGTAGAGTTTTTGATCTTTGAGGCTTGTGCAAGATGGGTCAGGCTCTCATAGATTGTTCGCCTCGTACGTCAGTTATAGTTCGGGAACGGGTCGTAACAATACTATTATTGTGAAGATAATGTTTGTGGTAGTTGGCTTAGGTGGAGAATTCTTGTGAGGAAATCTCAAGTAGAAAGTGAGAGTAACAAAGTTTTCTGTAATGAAGAAATGGTGGCATATGTTCTTCACAAGATGGATGGGTGCAATATTCAAGTCGAGATATTGAAAAAAGAGAATAGGATTCTAACTAAAAAATTCAAAAACTTGCAACAGAGTGTTTATTGTGTTAAGTTAGGAGTAATTGTTTTGTTTATGGTTGCTCTTATGAGAATGGGTTAGGATAGGAGACAAGACATGTTGTAATGTTATTTTTGAATTTCTAATGTAACATGTCGGTACTTATGGTTTTAACTAATGTTCAAGTACATCATTTTGGTTTTATTAATTGAGCATGTTGGACCCTTTTATCACTTTATTACTTGTGTACTTAAATCTTAGTTTACATGTGAAGTTTGGAGTTTTAAAGATCCAGTAGGTTCTGTAATTTTTAGCACACAAACTTACGTATGTAACAAAATAAAACTCTAAAACCAACAACACAAGTTGTAACAAAATAAGGTTGTTAATATTGAATGCTTCTAAAATGCTCCATGTACTAGAGCAAATCATATGTCCAAAAAAAGTATTATATTGGGTTCTTTACAACAAAATGTTCCATCTACTAGAGCAAATAATCTGACTATGCCAACACTAACCAACCTATGGTATGTCCAAAATATTAATCAACATAATTCACTTGTCCAAAATGACAAAACCAACATAGAAAAGACAAAATATTGCCTAAGCCTAGACTAAGGTTGTGACGCACTCCCATGTTCACATTCCTTGGTGCGAGTTGTCCTAGCACATGGTTGTGCTGAACTTCCAATCACATGGGTTGTTAATTCCTAACCCATAAAGACAAGAAAAATTGAGTAGATATACCTTCATCTTTTTTTTAGCTCTTTTGTTACTTCCATTCTTTGAGTTGTTACTCTTAGAACTTTTCTTATTTCTACCTTATGCTTCAGCAACTGGTCCTCTTTGGCAGCAACATTTGTTGTGACCAAATTCCATGGACAAGGAACACCTAAGTGTGTTTGATCTCTTTTTAGCAGTAGCAAGTTGCTTATCTTTCTCATTTTTCCTTTTCAACCTAGGATGTCTAGGTTTTCTCTTTATTATAGGAGGACGGTCAAAAACCAAATCGTCTTCATGAGGATTTAGGTCATCTTAAGGGATTGAGTGAATAGGTTTTTCATAGGCTGCTAGATAGGATTTGACACTATATAATGAGTGGCAGTAATCTTCCAACATTTCCCTCTTATAGCAGATGCATAGAACAACATGTCTACATGGCATTCTATTGATTTTCCATCACCGACAATTGCATTCCCACTTTGATAAGCTTACAACATACTTTGTGTTCTAATCAACAACTTCAAATTCGTCTTTTTTTCCTGGGAATAATTTGCAGTAATAAGCCTGTTGAGTTAACGCATCAAGTCTCTTCTTTGTTGATTTAGTAACTTTACCTTACCAAGTAGTTGTAGTTGCATATCGCTTCTGCATTGTCAACATGAGTTTTAGTCTAATGTTTTCTAGAAGCTTGATAATTGGTTTGTGTCTGAATTTGTTGATCCAACTGTTGAATGACACACATATTGTTCTTCATGTCTTCACTCTTGTTTTTTATCCAAAATGCATGTCTTGCCCACTAATATAAAGGCTTTGTCATCAACCAATTGTAAGCATCTTCAATGATCTCTTTCAACTTATTCATATGTTCTTTAAACTCAAACTCATTTGTTACACCACAAGCTTTCCAAAACAGCTCTTTAATTTCCAAACATGGAAATTTCAGCTTCATGTTCGCCCACAAATAGCGTGTATAAGTCCTATCTCATGCATTTGGAAAGACTTCTTTAATTGCTTCAATCAATCCCCGAAGTTAGAAACAAGTTACATAAACAAAATCAATAAATCTAACATCGAAGATTAAAAAAATAAAAAGAAAGCAAGCCACTGTCATTTTTTAATCTATTGTAAACAAATTACCTTATGTTTGTAAGAACTGAATAAATCACTCGATGAATTTAAATCATGTTAAGATCCCTTGCAATTTATGGAAAACCATTTTTAAGAAAACTTGCATAATTTCATTCATCATGATTTAAATTCTTATTGTAGAATATCCGATTCGAGGAGAGAGGCAAAAACGGGGGCGTTGTTTTCTTGTTGTATTTGATTATATCTTTGATTCGACCAACCAACTGGATAAAATCGAATTTTGTTATTTTAACCCAACCAACCAACTTGAGGGATTGGTACGATTATTTTGTACTTTTTGATTTTTCAACCAACCGGTGAAATCTTAAATAAATCGAGTTTTATTATTTTAATCCAACCAACTGAAGTGATTAGAATATTTATTTCGCACTTTCAAATTATCTGACCAACAGGTAAAATCTTAAATAAATCAAGTTTTATTATCTTAATCCAACCAACCAACTAGAGGGATTAGAATAATTGAATTTTTCAACCAACTGGAAAAATCTTAGATGAATCGTTATAGGTTAATAGTTTTAACTCTATCAACAGTTTGCACTTAATTGCATACAACAAAATAAAAAAAGAAAACTCTAAATCCCAAGCTAACGAGCCTTTGACCCATAGTTGCTTGAATTCAAATAAAAGAATAAATAAAATTAATAATAATGATAATAGAAAATAAAAAATCAGCAACCAAGAAAATGGTCCAAATCCGATTTAAAACAAGTGATAATTACGTCATACACTACGAAAACTTTGCAAAATTTGCTCTGTACAGTCTGAGTATGTTTATTACAAATATATTTTCCGATATTTCGCCCGTACGGTTGTGATTTTCAAATTCACGGATATAAAGTTTCAACTCACAGACTTTTGTTTATATGTTGTTTATATATGTTTATATATTATTTTTATGTTTATATTTATTTATATGTTGTTCATAAATAAGATTCAATCAACTTCGATCAATATATAAACATGAAACAATGTATAAATAACATATAAACAAATCCATGTGTTTGTAATTTTTATTTGTCAGGCGGTACGCTTGAAATTCTAGATAGTCTGGGTTGAAATTTTGAATCTGGGCGTAATGATTCTATAAATTATTATTCAAGAGTCTGTAAATATGTAAATTCCCCTTAAAACAAAGAACTAATTACTTTCAGTGGCCTATGAGAAATAGATTAGTCCAAATCATTAAACCAACCCATAAAAATAAGCCCACCAACACCAAACCAGCTCGTATTTTTAGCAGCCAACCAAAAGCACAAACCAAACTAAACCGACCGAGGAATAAAAACAAGTCCAAACCAAACCAGCAATCCTTTTCAGCAGCAAACCGAATCGAACTAGCCCACTAATCCAACCAAATTTAGCAAATAACAACAAACCAACTAATATAATCAAGTAAACAATACCAACCCATATTTTTATGAAGCCCAAACAACCTAACCACTACATATATACATCAGAGATTAGGGTTAAGGCATTTACACTCACAATTATCAAAACAAAATTGAGAGAAAGACCAAAAAGGGCGGCTACGGCAATAATTGGAGCAATTCCGTGAGCTCCAATGGCGACTGTCGGAGGTGGGATCCATTGTCTCTCCTCCTCGTTCTCTGCTTTCTCTTTTGTTTTTTTCTTTTCCGTCTTCTTTTTTACTCTTGAACTTTCTCTCTTTTTATTTTCTTTCTTCCCCACCGATTTTTTTCTCCTCTAATTTCCTCCCTTTGTTTCTTTGAGATTTTTTTTACTAATTTTTTTTAGATATTTGCAACATGGTACCTCAACTTTCTAAGTTGACACGTAATAACACCTAAAGTTGATTTTGTTTCACAGTGACCATTCATCTTTGTCGTTTGTTGCAGGCACAGTATTGAAGATGTTTTGTCAGCATTTGAAAGGGTGTGGCAGTCCAACGTGGACAAAGCATTGTTTATATTGCCTATAAAGTTAAGGGAAAATTAATTTGACATGTCTTAATTGATATGAATGCAGCTGGAAGGTCTGGCTATTTTACGGTTTGGTTTCATTATAATGGTATTTTGAGAGGAAACTGATACTTAGAAGGCTATGCGGAGAGTTTTGACTATTTTCATCAGCACAACCTGTCGCTGAATACTTTTGATGTGTGGATGGTGAGGCTTAACCAGCACTACTACGTTCAATATTGGTACAAGCCCGTTTGTGGATTTGATGAGAAAATGCAACCTATGGATGAAGACCAACATGTATATGAAATGGCGTTGAAGGTTGGACCAACACAGTTGATTAATGTGTTTATTGAGCATATTGAATGGGGGGATTTACAAGCTTGTGCCTTTGATGAAATTGCAAGGAATGAAATAGTGTTCAAATACAACCAATGTAATATTCTGTTATTAGTTAAAAGAGTTGATGGGTCCATAGAGATGCATGATGAAAGACAACATGATATGTTTCATAATGAGCAAATGTCGGAGGATGAAGAAAATCAAGTCACAGAGAATAGGGCTAAGATTGACGTGGAGCGGTTGTGTAGAGATTTAGCTCCTGAGCTTGGTTTAAGTTCAGAGGAAGGTTGGATCAACAAGGGCAAATTAATCATAAATGATGAAGACGAGGGTCAGCTTATTGATCATGATTACTTAGTTGTTAAAGATGATAATGGCATCATTGAAGTTTAAGAAATTCAGCGTGGTAGATTTCGTGGGACTCGGCCACATCCACATTGCTTTATCCATTTGAGTGGCAGTGATAATGATGATATGAATAAGGATGGTGATGAAGAGGTTGTGTCTGACTCTATTGAGATACTTCATTCAGGTGGTGATTCTTTGCCCGAGGAGGAAGTTCACCATTACATTGAGTTCTAATCCTCGACAATGCTGCATGATCTGACCTTTGAAATTGGGATGAGATTCAAAACTTTTGATGACTTTAATAAAGCTGTAAAAGATTGGGGCATCAAGAACCGTTACCATTTGTGGTTTCCATGGAATGACAAAAGAAGAGTGAAAGCAATATGTAGGCACGCAGATAGATATAGGTGTCAATCCTTTATCTTTGCTTCTCATGTAAACATGAACGACCCAACAGTTGCTATAAAGTCATTGGATATGACTCACAATTATCCTCGAGTGCATAAAAATTTCCATGTCAATTAAGGTGGGTAGCAGAGAAATACTACAAATTTTTTTTGGTTGATCCAACTTGGAATGTTAACGGAGTTATACATGCAGTTAAAGACAAAACTGACATTGAAATTAGTAGAATGAAAGCATGGCGATTAAAGGACATGGCATTGAAATGGATAATGGGTGACATGTTTGACGAATACCAAAAGTTAAGTACATACAAAACTAAAACCGAATTGAAAAACTCTGAAAGTTATGTGCATTTATGGCTTCAATATGGTGAATTTAAAGGTTTTTATGTTTGTTTGGCGGGTTTGAAGGTAGCATGAAAAAAGGAGGTTTACCTGCTTGTTTGCTTAGTTGGAACATGGTTGAAGGGGACTTTTAAAGGAAAGCTTTTGTCAGCGGTTTCAATGAACCCAAACGATAAGATTTTTCCCATAGCTTGGTTGTGGTTATTAAAGAAAACAATGAAATGTGAATTTGGTTCTTAAGCCTGCTTGGAGATGACATTGAAATTGTCAACAGTCACCACATAGCCTTTATGAGTGATCGTCAAAAGGTAAATTGTTCATTGTATATGTTAGTATATATATATATATATATATATAGAGAGAGAGAGAGAGAGCTTCACCCTATACTTGAACATCGAAATTGTGCCTGACACATGTATACTAACTTTAGAGGGAGGTTTAAAGGAAAAGAACTCAAAGATATTATCACAACTCATTTTCAGACCATGAACGGTGTACTAAGCCGACTGAATCGGAGGTCCAGCCCATCTCGCACAAGTCTTAGATAAGTAGATATTCTACCCAAATGTTGTTAACCAGATTATTAATCTTATTAAAACAATTTATTAAACATGTTAATCTAAATATTACTAAATTATATAATTCTTGAATATACAAAATATCATATTATATCAAATAAATATTAAACAATTTGATAACAAATTTCTTTAAAACTAAATATTGTTAAATACATAACCGGACTCACTACCAAGTATGGAGTGACTAGCACATATACCGACCGGCCCAACCAAAAGGCTCTTGCTACGAAACTGGATGCCTCACTGAGCCCCGAAGATCCGGCGAAGAAAATACTAAATAACCTAAAAAATGTTAAAGAGGAGGGGGTGAGTAAACTCAGTAAGGGACGACATTCTAGATCGCCTCTGGGACCTCAAAAATACCACATACAATATACATACTTATAATAAAATATGAACTCGTACACACACGCACATATATATTGGAAAATAATTTATTGAAAACATTTGTACCCTCAAACAACATATATTCACATATACATACATAAATAGATATCATATATATTCCTAACTGGCTAACAGACCGTGACAGAACAGAACTGATAAATAAATTAATCTGATTAACTGATGTGGGATATGCCACCTAACATGTGTGTCTGGCCAGACACACAATGTTACCACCAACCTTGGTAACTAGACATTGACTAATTATTGGTATAGCAAAGGCTATGCCTCTCCGTAGCTGAGTGTCCCAAGTCACAGAAGTATATATATATATATATATATATATATATAGCATGCAAACATATATTTATCACTGATATTGATTTTATACCTATACTAATACTGATATTAATATTATTATTTATGATACTCATACTTATTCTGATTCTGATATTTATACTGAAACTGATTTTTATCTTACTTATACAGATAATGTATTCCTTATTGCACATAATCATATTTTAAATATATCCAACCATTAATTAGTCCAGATTACATGTAAGGTCTGATCATATAAAAAACATATAATTTAAGAAGACACAGCATATATGTCTAGAGTTGTTAATGCCCTCACTTAAATGTCGAGCCAATAATCCAAAACTCAGACCATCGGTGATGACTGATCATTGCAAAAATCAAGTGGAGCTGAAAACATAATTTATTCACAACAAGGCCAGACATGGTAATTGTGCAATCCTGAAAATGTATGAATGCAAATGCAATGCATGACCGAACACAAATTGACACTGAAAATCTATTGCGAATGAATATCTAATATTGAGTTTAGTTTTGATGATGGTGATTGCAAAACATCCATGAAAGATGTGCTAAGTTGCAGACTTGTTGAAATATGGATACAAAGCACGTTATGCCTGTGCAACTCACGTTGATCATAATGAAATTGGCATTAAGGCACGTTAAAGAGGATACAAGGCGTATAGATCATCCATATCAGAAGAAGAAAATATCATATGTTCATCAAAGCACGTTAATGAGGATACAATGCACGTTATAGAGCAAAAGGTGCAATCTTTGATGAACTACTCTATGCACGTTACAAAAGGTGCAAC
Source organism: Flueggea neowawraea (assembly GCA_948243855.1). Taxonomy (NCBI): domain Eukaryota; kingdom Viridiplantae; phylum Streptophyta; class Magnoliopsida; order Malpighiales; family Phyllanthaceae; genus Flueggea; species Flueggea neowawraea. The sequence goes on along the minus strand of CAODLS010942572.1, from coordinate 4,515 downwards.
GCACATTGATGGGGTTCAAATGAGGACAAAGCTAAGACGCTCATCTGGGTTTGAATTTGAATATTCTCTAACACGCTGACGTGGATTAAAGGTGCGATCTTGATATGAAGTCGACAATGCATGTTGCAGAAGTTACAACACATGTTGAAGAATCATTGGGTGAATGTTGAACAAGCCACAACGCACGTTGATAGATGATCAACGCATATAGAAGTTGTATAAGGAACGTAGATGCTAATCTAGTAAATGCAATGACTACTAGAGTTCTTGCAAGGTGCGTAGAATGTCTATCAAGACACGCATAGCTCAGTTGGAATAAAGTACAATGCACGTAGATGATGTACAACTCACGTTGTTGAAGGCGACATCAATTAAAACAGAATTCTTCTCTCTCTCACAATGGCTACTTCGAGGCTTCCAGCAACTATATTCTTTCAAGTGACTATAAATAGACGTCTCATACTAGAAGGAACACAAGAGAGTCATTTGTTATACATTGCTATTATTGTTTCTCTAAGTTCTACTTTTCTAACCCATTTGAGCTATTTATTTGCTATCTTACTGTTGGGTTTGAGTGAGCTTTAAACCTGTTATATATATGGTTTAATTCTGTATCAAGCAAGGTTGTTTGCTTGGGGTAGATAGGTTTGTTGTAGGCCTATAGAAAACAACATTGTAAAGGTTTGTTGTTAACCTAAGTATAAAATAACATTGAGAGATGCTTGTTGCGAAACTATAGAAAACAACCTTATTGGTCTTAGAGGTGTTTAGTCGAAATCAGCCTCGTGTATTGGCCTTGTTGGATTGAGCCATAACCAATCAACGTTATAGTGAAAATCCTAAGTAGTGAGACTTAGGTAGTGGACGCAGACATTGAGTTGGTCGAACCACTCTAAATCTTGGTGTTGATTTCGCTCTTACATTTAAAGTCGTTTTCACTCCATAAACTCTATCCAAAGCATAGACCAAAATTCTCTAACATCTAACACTCTTGCAAAAATTCGAACCTCGATGTTAAATTATTATTTAGTCTATGAGACCTCAAAAAATTACAGATTAGTCCCCAAAGTATTCTCAAATTACCTAACAGCCCTCCAACTAGTCAAAATTCTCAAATAAGACACCAAACTCTTAGAAATTATAATATTGTTCTTAAACTCTCAAAATTTAAAATATGACCCAAGTCTGAGCAAAATTATAGATTTGGTCCTTTCGGCAGAAGATCACACTAAAACATCCCTAACCTCGAATCGATCAAAACCCGACATTCTAATCCACCCACATTCTCTTAAATCATCCCCCTAAACATTAATCTATCAACAATCTTACCAAATCACCTCAAAACATCACAAAATGCTCCAAAACTGAACTTAACCCTCTTTAAAAAATAACTTCAAATCTTCAAAATCCACAAAGATTCATGCATTTCTAAGTCCCTCCTACCAAGATGTAACAAAAAAAAACTTCGAATCTGACCTAAAATCCATCAAAAATCGAAACTCAAGCTCTAAATAAACCCATCTCGTTCTTCAAGTATGTAACAAAATAAAAGAAAAGAAAGGATTAGAACTTGATTCTTACCTCAAGGAATGATGGGAAAGGATTGGAGGCAATGGAGAATGAAAATGCACTGATTTGAAGTGAGAAGGAGTGAAGAAAATGGAAGAAGATGAAGGGAAATCGGGGTTGTGGGTTTTATAAACGCAACAGACCAAAACGTTGTTTTGATGGGTGAAATGTGCGTTTCATCACTCAGCTAAGCTGAAACACGCATTTCAGCATTCTAGAAATGCGTTTCGTGCCCTGGCTTGTAGGTAAGGTTGCAATTCGTGTTAGTCGTGTCATAATCGTGTCATGTCATTTTATTATCACACATCATTATACATAACATAAACAATTAAAAAATTAATTTCGTGTCATTCGTATCGTGTATACCGTAATCGTGTTATCATGTCATAAACATGTCAAAAATTGCCAGCCCTAGTTGTAGGGCAGGCATAGAGCAGGGTCGGGTTGGGCTAAGGCACATTTTTGCAACCCTATCGACCGAGCCAGGCTGGGTGTTTGGCCCTAGCTTCCTTATTCAAACAGGTCGACTCGACCTGGGCCGCTGGCGGGCCACAGTCATCCATCTCCACCACCAAACCCCGTCATCCTCTTCGCCATTTCCACCTCTAAAAACCACCACTTCCACCATTTCCATCACCAAACCTCGTCATCCTCTTCACCACACAAACCCAAAATCACCTCCTCCACCAACAAACCACTACATCAAGCCACCAAAGTCACCACTTTCGCAACCAAACCAGTTGGCATCCACACCCAGAACCGCCACTCTCCACCATTTCCACCACCAAACCCCGTCATCCTCTTCACAACCCAAACCCAAAATCACCTCCTCCACCACCGTAACACCATAAAAAAAAAAAAGAAAAACAAACAGACAAAGATCAAAGCAAAGCCACCACAGAAATCCCTCTTGCATGTTACTTTCGTCGTCTATTGCTTCGGTCCCATCATAAAAAAAGAATTCAGCAAAAATAAAAAAAAAAAACAAAAGAGGAAACTCAAAGAGGTGGTTCAAGACAGAAATCTCTCTTGCATGGCAACTAGGTTTAGTCGAAGAAATTGAGGAAGACGAAGTGAGAATGAAGGCAGCTACGGGAGATGACAAAGTGTAGTGGAGAGTGGAGAGGGAACAAGCGAGCTAAAAAGAGGTAGAGACGAGATAAGGAGACAAGAAAATGAGGGAGAATGAAGATCGGCGGAATAGGAATTGTGAAGGCCTGAAGGGACTGGATTGGATTTAGGGTTTTAATTGGGAGGTATATAAAGGTGGGTCGGTAGAGCCTATTTTTTCCAGACCCAGGCCCGACCTAGAAATTACTTTGGGCCTATTATTTTGGCCCGCCCTGCCCTACGGGCTGAAAATTCATCCCTGGCCCTCATTTTAGGCGAGCTGGGTCGAAATGCCCAGCTCTACTATGTTGGGACAGACGAGCGTTGCAAACAGGCATATTGGGGAATGAATTTTCACGAAACGACTTCTCCTACTTAAACCAAACGAACTTCATCGACATCCAAAGACTTTAAACACTCTTAGTCATCATCAAACATCTAATCCTCATCTCCAACAACTAATCAGCATCTCAAACATTCATAGATCAAATCAGAATTGAACAGATTGCTACATGAATTCTTATCGAAGTTCGACGAGGTGTTATATTTATGATCTAGAACGCAGTGCTAGCCACTGTCCTTCCTGAGTTCAGAAAATGGATTGAAGAGATTTGCGAAACAAACCAGCAAGATTCCGATTGGCTTCATCACGAGGACATACCATTCAGCACTTGGATGAGAGCTTTATTCAAAGATACTTTAAAGTGTGACATCCTTCTTAACAATCCTTGCAAAGTATTCAACAGGTGTATACTCGACATTCGCGATATGCCAATAATTATTATGTTGGAAATGATTAAGAATAAGGTAAGTCGTAGGCTTCATATGCAATTAGAAACTGGTTTTAAGGTGGAAAGGTCCTATTTTCCCTAAGGTTCAAAAAAATTTGGAGAAACAGAAGCTATTTTCTAAACAATAATATACTAAAGTTGAAAATGGTGTTAAATTGAGAGTTTAAAAGTTAGGTGGCCATTTTATTATTAACACAAGAAGTAGAACATGCTCATGTCAAAGGTGCGACTTAACTGGAATTCCTTGTCCTCATGCCATTGCTACAATTAAAGCTAAATATAAGAATGAGGAAGCATATTGTGATTACCTTTAGGGCCTGTTTGGATGACCAAAAATTGAGATGGAATTGAAGAATTAGAGAATTGGGCCTTACCAATTCCAAATTCCTCAGTTTGGATAACACAAGGAAATGACAATTCCAATTCTACTATAGTTCCACATAATTCAAAATACTCTTCATCCAATTCTTAAGTCTTAACCAACACCTCAAGAATTGCCAATTCCTCACCCTCAAAACACACACATTATTTCCTCTCTCAAGGCAATAACTTCCTCCACAAGCACTCGCAACCTCTCTCTATCAACGATTCTCAGGTTCTTCCTCTCCCTCCATCTCTATCCTCTCTCTCTCTCCATTCCTTCTATTTCCTAATTCTCTCTCTTTCTCCCTCCTAATTCTCTCTCCCTCTCTCTCTTCTTCCCTCTTTATCTCTCTCCCTCTAAAGTTAGTATACATGTATTTATTTGAATTTTTTTAAAAAAATATTGACGTATAATTTTGGTTGTTTTTTAAGGTTTATATGAAGTTTACCTCTGTTTTTTTTTAGTTTCTAAATGATTAGGCATTTTAAAAATTCATTTCCTTTTTTTCAAAATTTAAAAAAGGTTTAAAAGAGCTTATACATAATTGATTTAAGTTTTAAAGATTATTTAAGGTTTTTTATGTAAAGATTTATTTTAAGTTGATATTAAGTTGATATTTACAGGCATTGTTATTCAATTTTTTAAAATTTTATTTTAAGTTGATATTTAAGATAGAAAAAA
>CAODLS010942531.1:0-13049 GCA_948243855.1 Flueggea neowawraea | reverse complement strand
CATGGTCACATGTCAACCTTATATAGCTTAGTGTGTTTCTTGATCTTGAGTAAATTGATATAACAAATGACATTAACAAACTCCTTTGTCAATTCATTTGAGTATGCATACATTCCATCAATCATTCTCATCAAGTGGCCAAGAGATATCACTCTTCAAAAGAGGAACAAATCCATCACTCTCACTATCACTCCTCTACATGATTCATGACATATCCAATCATAGCCTTTATTGTTACCCTGTTATGCATAACGTTTGACTAAGTCAAAACATGTGATTCCTCATGTAGGAGTCGATAGTGAGTTTCAGTTAGAGGACTCAAATATCACCACTGCATGAAAGCTACTTTGTGACATCGATCCATGAAGTGCTTTCATAGCGGGCCAGTCCAATACATGTTTCCAACATGCATCTATGTTCTAAGTTGATATCTCATATTCATAATCAGTAAAACGTGATCATCTTACTTAGCAACATACTAATCTTAATTCATCATCATTCATATGATAATGATCAATTAGGGACATTTAGAATAGTATCCCTTTTATCCTTATGATTTTACTATCACGTCACACACTTGATGGCATAAGGAAGAATAGAATATTCATGGAGTTTTATCTTCATAAAACATATAATATTTCATAGAAATGAAATATCTCTTTATTAAATAATTGAATAGCAATGTACATCAATTATTGGGCTAGGGCACAATTCTAACACATTCAGGGATGGAAAATTGTTGATTGTATTGCACTTACTTCTGAAGGGGTCAACTTGCTTGATAAAAAATGCTTTGGCGGGAGCATGGCTTTCAAAATTTTTTATCTTTGGTGGGAGCATGGCTTCCAAAATTGACATATGCAAGGCCTTTGATACAGTTAATTGGAATTTCCTACTTGAGGTTCTGGACACTTTCGGGTTCTCTTTGCCATTTCGCAACTTGATTTTGGAACTCTTCTTCTCTGTTCGCTTATATATTCTACTTAATGGACAACCCACTGGTTATTTTGGTTGCTCTAGGGGTGTCCAGCATGGATGCCCACTCTCCATTTGTTGTTTTATTTGGTAGAGGATTTCTTGAGCTGTTACATCTCTTCTCTGGTTGAGGAGGACATACTTCAACCAATGGGTTACATTAGAGGTACACCTTTTGTGACTCATCTATTTTATGTAGATGACGTGATTTTATTCGCTAAAGCCATTCGACGGAACATGGATTTAATTCTAGAACTGTTTGATTATTATGGAGAAATGTCAGGCCAGGTGGTTAATTGGCTGAATTCCGATATCTTTTTTGGGAAAGTTGTGACACCACGTCATGCTACAACTTTGACGGCAGGGAGATCTCTCAAAAGTGGCTCTGTCCTTTTCACTTATCTGGGGGTCCCTCTCTTCTCTAGGGCTCTAAAGCGAAAGTTTATGCAACCAATAGTGGACCGTATCTCCAGTAAGTTCAGTACTTGGAAGAGTTCCTCCAATCTATGGCTTACCAAGTGAGCTTAGTTACTTCAATAATTAAGAGTGCTTTACTACATTCATTTGTTGTTTACAAATGGCCGAAACAGATGATCAATAAGTTGAATAGATAGATTCAAAACTTCATTTGGACATGTTCCACAGTTTCTAAAAACTTGCCATTGTCCCTGGTCTGTGTGATGTACTTCTGTTAAGGAAGGGGGTATTGGTTTGAAGGATCTGAATTATATTAATAAGGCTATACTGGGCTCTTTGGCTTGGCATTTTCTAATGAGACAATCCACTGCACTATGTGTGTTGGAATCTAGATTTTTCCATCATTTTGGGCTTCCTAAGCTGATATACTTTCGCTTGTCCATTTGGTGCTCCATCAGGCAGTCTTTTGTAAATTTGAGGGAGCATTCTCTTTGTCTTATCATAGAGATGTCAAATTTGAATTTCTGGACTGGTACTTGGTTACAACCGACAGTTGTTGTAATACCCAGCCCATTTCGGTTAGAATTCATGTAGTTCTCTTATCTAGCCCGATTTGATCTTTGGGAAACTTTTGGAATATAAATTTGATCTTTGAGTATTCATGATGATGTTTAGAGGTTGGAGTTGAGTATTAGATGTTTGATGATGTTTTGGAGTGGATTAAGACCTTTGATCATGTTGGTATTCAATTGGATTAAATAGAAGAGGCGGAGGAAATCAATTTGTGGAGTTTCAGCCCCATTAGTCGACCCATGGATTGGGTAGTTGACTACTGGGTAGTCGACTAGTAGGAGCGTTCCCGGGTAGTTGACTCGCATGTCTATAAAAATACAAAACCCGAACCACTCGATTCTCACTCTTTTTCACTCCAAACTCTCTCAAACTCGTCCATATCATTTTCCCACTCGTTAACCACCATTCCTAGGCATCTTTTGATGTAATATTGACCCTACATTCCTCTTATTTACTCATTTTTTTCTTGAATCAAGCGTTTTTCATTATTGGCCGAATTTCTTTGGTTTTGATTTTTGCATGATTTTGAGTTAATGGATGCTAAGGGTTGTTAGCTTAGACTTCATTGAGGTTAAAGGGAACAAGATTCAAGCTTTGAATCATCATATTTGATGAGTTTTTTTTTGTGGAAATAGGGTTAGCTGCATTTTTTATGATTTTGGACGAATTTGGAGTTGTTTTTGAGAAACCAAGTATGAATTCATGTTCAGGAGGTTGATTATAGTTAATGTAGGTAATTCATTTCGATTTTTATCTTTCGAATCGAGAGTTCGGTAATTTTGAGAAATTAACTTACTATGTGGATATTTCTGTACATTCTGGAAAATTATCTTTAAAATTGTAATTTTGGGAAAGTATGTTCAAAATATGAAAATTTGGAAATTTTGAGATAGATTTGTAATTTTGAGAAAATTGAGATATAGATTTGTAATTTTTGAAAAGCGGGGACTAACTTGAAATTTTACGAGTTAGAGATTGTTTGCGATTTATGAGGGTTCGGGTCCTAATTTGAGAATTCTGACTTATGGAAGACCTATTAGTAATGTGAGAATACTTTAAGGACTATTATGAAATTTGCCAAGTCTCGGGGTCTAAAACATAATTTTACATTGGGCAGAGACCAAACTGTAATTTTACGTAAATTTTGAATTTTGGATTTAGAATGATGGAAGTTCATTCGAATTGGTTTTTTGGGATCTTTTGAGGGTCCTATCATGAATTTGCATTGCATACATTTTGGTACCACCATAGTACCGTATTTTGATTTGGTTCTAATATATCTGCTCGATATATATTTGTTCAGCCTCTTGTTCCTACCATCACGATCAACCACCTAGTGGAGCTTGACAGGGTTGTCAGCCTAGGACACCAAGTGAGTGGATGACAACTTTAGACATAAAGGCTATGTCTCGAAACGTATATTATTTTTGATGTGTTGAACGTATTAATTATGAAAATGGACTAATATGAGGATTTGTTTAATGAATAAAAATGATTACGTGATTTTATAATCCAACACTATGTTTTTAGAAAATTGATATATATGTATTATATATTTGTTCTATGATTTTAAATGCTGATTTGCATGCCTATGATTTATGTTATGTAAAATGATGATTTTGGTTTTATGATACGGGACACCTATGTTACGGGGTCGAAGTAGCCTTTGGTATACCAATGATACATGTATTATGAAATCTCAGCTATCAGGAATGCCGGTAACCACATGTTCTGATCCAACACATAAATTGTTATGATAGTGGCTGAGTCCACATCACCCATGTTGTTTTTGTGCCACGTGCACACCCATGTTGATGGTCCCCTATCGATGATATATGTTTTAACTATGATAACATGTTTCGAATATTGAAATGATTTTAATACACCTTCGTGCATGCTAAATGATTTGTTTGCGAACGATTTACAAAATAGTTTTCAAAAATCTATTACTGAAAGAGCAAGAACCACATTAGAAGGGGTTGAATAGTGTGAGTGTTTCAGCTTTGAATCTTTTGTCGAGTTTTGGCACGTAAACAAATAATAATAAAAAAATAATACATAGAATTTAGAGTGGTTCGGCCTAACTCTTGCCTATGTCCACTACCTAAGTATCACCACCTAGGATTTCCACAATTCTCAAACCTTTCTTACAACTTTCACTTTCGAGGTAAGTGAGAACTCTTATAATTCTTGATTTTGGCTCAAGAAGAAGAAGAAGAAGAAGAAGAAGAAGAAGAAGAAGAAGAAGAAGAAGAAGAAGAAAAAGAAGAAAAAGAAGAAGATAGAAGAAGATACATGGCTCTCAAGTCAAAAATGGTTGAAGAATCCGATGAGGATGAAGACGAAGATGACAATGATGAGGAAATAGCCATATATGCAAGGAGATTCAAGAAGTTCTTAAAGAGGAAGAAATTTGTCAAAAATAATAAGGAGCAATCCAGCAAGGACTATGGGAAGAAGGATTTTAAGAAAGATTATTCCATCATTTGCTACAAATTTAACAAAACAAGGCATACGAAATAAGATTGTCCATTGTTAAAGAAATCTTCCAAATTTGCCAAAAAGAAGAAGGTCAAGGTTATGAAAGCTACATGGAGTGATAGTGATTCAAGTTCTGATGAAGATGAAGAAATTAAGGAGATGGCCAACTTATGCTTAATGGCTATTGATGATGAGCCTTCCGGTGACAATGAAAATGAGGTATATGAATCTTACACTTTTAATGAACTTCATGATGCTTTTGAGGACTTGCTTGATGACTTTGAGAAGCTTAGTGCTAAATGTATTTCTTTAAAAAAGAATTTTGCTAAACTTGAAACTAAGGTGAACAGTTTGCAAAAAGAAAAAGTTGCTTTGGAAAATTATAAGTTTCTTTCGCAAAAGAGTGTTGATGATTTTTCTTGTATTGCCTTCAAGCTGACAAATGAAAAAGAAAATCTTAACAAACCATTGGGCTCTTAAAGAAAATCTTTATCCAAACATGGCTTAGGCTACAATGCTTTCACCTCTAACAAATCTTCCAAAACTAGTTTTGTAAAACAAGGCACCAAAGTTGACAATGCTTGCAATTTTTTTGGTAGACATGGACATATTGCATATACTTGCTACTTGGGGTCAACTAAGAAGTTTGGGATAAAGAAGATGTGGGTTCCAAAAGGAAAAATCTCACCAAATATAGTAAAGATTAACCTACAAGGACCCAAGAAAATTTGGGTACCAATTTTAAAATGTTTATGTGTATTTGTAGGCATACATAAGAGAAAAAGTTAAGAACAACATATGGTACTTGAATAGTGGATGCTCTCATCATATGATCAGAGATCAAGCTACGTTCACCCATATTACTCCTAAGAATAGTGGATATGTTACTTTTGGGGACTATGAAAAAGGCAAGATGAGAAGCTAAAGTTGGTAAGGCTCCTAACCTAATTATTGATGATGTGTTACTTGTGGATGGCTTGAAACACAAGTTATTGAGTATTAGCCAATTTTGCATCAAAAATTGCAAAGCAGTGTTTGAGCCTAATAAATGTGTTGAACCAAAAGTGGCTAACATTCAAGTCTCTTTATGTTTTGATGATGAACAAAATGGTGTTTGATACTTAGAGGATTTTTCATATCAGTCAAAGCTTCACTCGAGTAATAATGTGTGTCATTCGAGTAATATTTTGCCCAGTTTATTTCACTCGAGTAAACAAATGACATTCACTCGAGTAACGTATGGTAACCAGAAGCAAAGAAAGCAAAGTAGAATACTGCACTCGAGTAACACATAAACATCACTCGAGTAATCCATAATTGATTTCACTTGAGTAACGCCTTAAAGATCACTCAAGTAATACATGGTGACTAGAAGCAATAACCAAGACAATTCACTTGAGTAACGCATAATTTCACTATAGTAAACCACCCTCTATCTCACTCGAGAAATAATATTAAGTCCACTCGAGTAATCCATATGTCATATCACTCGAGTAAGCACAGATTGTCACTTAAGTAACATTTTTAGAGCATTAGGTATGAAAATCATACTTGAGCAACAACAATCTCGCTCAAGTAATTTGATCAAGCATCTCATATGAAGTACAACACTACACTCGAGTAACTATGTTCAGTCACTTGAGTAATCAAATGAAGAAAAAAAGATTATACCTAGGACTGATAAAATCAGAGCTCAAATGTTGAAGAATTATGGCTCAAAAAGTTAGAACCAAGGCTCACTCGAGTAAGCACTTATTTTACTCGAGTAACACGTTGTGAAGCTTGACTTTGAAGAATAAGCTCACTCAAGTAACACCAATGCTTCACTCGAGTAATACACTGTGTCGGAGCATTAAATGTGTGGCTGTTACATCTCAAAATGACTATAATCAATCCCACAATTTCTCTTTTGACTTGAAAAGCTATAAATACCTCAAAGAGACTTCAGAAAACGTCTAACAACATTTGAGCATTCATTTCTACCATCAACCGAGCATTAAAGCCTTGATTTTCTCTCTCTAATTGATGTAAGTCTATTGTTCTTCAATTGCTATCTTTATTTCTTGTATCACTAGTTCATTTATTATTAGGGAGTGTTTGAAAAAAATGTTTTAAGAGTGATTGTGAATGAGATCAAAGGGTAGATCTTTAGGTTGGTTTTTATTCTGGAACGAAAATCAAGAACATTTTAAGAGTTCTCACTTAGCTAGAAAGCAAAGTTCTAATCTTGTAAAGATTGTTAGTGGAAATCCTACGTGGTGATACTTAGATAGTGGACATAGGCATCGAGTTGGTCGAACCATTATAAGTTATTGTGTCCTTTCTTTACTTGTAATTTATTTTCGAAGAAAATTAAAAGCTACTCATACCACACTATTCAACCCCCTTCTAGTGTGTTAAGTGACTCTATAATTGGTATCAAAGCTTGAGCTCTTATTTGAAGCGGTTTAACATCCGAAGAGTCAAAGATTCGGGATGGCTTTGAATATTGGAACACAACAAAAGTTATGCAATAAATCATCCTCCCTTGTTTGATGGGTCAAACTTCAATCCTTGGAAGAAAAAGATGATGGTCTTCCTTCAATTCTATGATATAGACACTTGGAAGGTAATTGTGCTAGGTCCTGATATTCCAAAGAATGAAGATGGCTCAATCAAGGAGTATAAAGACTTTGAAAATGATAATTGGGAGAAACCCCAAACAAAATCCAAAGCAACTCAACTTTTATATTGTGCATTGAATCCGAAAAAGCACAATAGAATTTCATCTTGTGAAACCATTAAGGAGATTTGGGAGATGTTGGAAGTGACTCATAGACGAACCACTCAAGTCAAGGAGACAAAAAACAATATCATGTTGCATGACTATGAGTTGTTCTCAATGAAGGATGGAGAAAGCATTACTAGTATGCTTGATCAATTCACTGAAATCACTAATGGTCTTGCTTCTTCTAGAAAGCCAATTTCAAGTAGTGATAAATTCAAGAAGATTTTGAGATCATTGCCAAAGGAATGAGATGCAACAGTTACGACTATTATAGAGTCGAAAGACTTGAACAAAATGGAGTTTAGTCCTCTAATTGGTTCTCTCATTAACTATGAGATTGTGTTGAAGAATAGGAACTCTAAGGACAAAACTGAAAGAGAAGAACTTAGCCTTTAAAGCTAAGAAAGTAATTAGTGATGATGAGAAAGTGGATGGTTAATATGAAAAAGATGAAGAACTTTCCCTAGATACAAAGAATATAAGGAGATACAAATATTAATTACAAAGGAGGAAGAGGGATATGAAGAAGGGAACTAGAGATGACTACAAGAAGAGCTCGTCCTGCAACAAAAAGAATAATGATTCTTGCTGCAAAATATAGTATAGTTCCCACTTCTAGACCACAATATAAGAGGAGCAAGAAGAAAAAGGTCCTTGTTGCTATGTGGAGTGATGCAGAAGATGATGATGAGGTCAAGGAAAGAGTCAACCTTGAACTCATGGCTCAAAGCCTACTCTATTGATGAAGATGATAATGAGGTAAATACTTCTTCTCACCATGGACTTGTTGAATCATTTGAATCTTTGACAAATGAATTTGAAGAAATTTTCAAGCTCAATAAATTTTTGAAAAATAAAAATGAGTCTTTGAAAATTGAAAATGAAACTTGATTAATCAAATCAAAAAGCTTGAAAACACCTCCAAAGATGATTCATATTGATTGGTTGAGAATCAAAAGTTGAGACATGAGATTGATAGGATACGCAAAGAATTTTCGTATGTTGTTAATAAATTCAATGAAAAGTTCGAAAAATTACTTTCATTACAAAGATTTTCATTGTTCAAGCATGGTATAAGATGTGATCCATTTGATAGAGGATCATCTTTATTAAACAAGTTTTCAAATGAAAACAAAAATGATTCTTTGAAGTTGGGATTGCCTACATGCATTAGATGTTTGAAAGTAGGACATAGTTCATATTCTTGCATGAGTTTGAGAAGGACAATCAAGGTAAATAAGATGTGGATTCCTAAAAGAACCATCCTTCCAAACTTGGTCCATATGACTAACACAAAAGGACCCAAAGTTGCTTAGGTGTCATTGAAACAAAACAAAATAGCTTTTGTAGGTGCAAGTCAAGAATAGAGTATCCTCAACTATGTGGTATATCGATAGTGGAAGCTCAAGGCATATGAGTGGAGACAAAACCTTATTTGTTGAGGTAAAAATGAAGAATCATAGACATGTTACAATTGGTAACAACAACAAAGGTAAGATCATTGGTATTGGTAAAGTGGGTAAGAAAACTTTGCCAACCATTGATAATTTTTATTTATTTGATGGATTGCAACATAACTTGCTAAGTGTTTCTTAATTGTGTGATATGGATTATGATGCTAGATTTGAATCTTCACATTGCACAGTTTTAAAAGATAACAAAATTGCATTTGTTGGTTTTAGACATGGAAACATCTTTGTTGCAAACTTGCATGATGCATCATCCTTTAATGAAAAATGTTTGATGTCTTTAGATGAAAATGCATTTTTATAACATAGAAGATTAGGTCATGCACCTTTGCCGTTGATTTCAAAACTTGCAAAAAATGACATTGTTAGAGGTTTACCAAAACTACGTTTTACAAAAGAGCATTTGTGTGAACCATGCATTAGAGTAAACATGTTAGAGGTTCTTTTGAACCCAAAAAAGAGATTTTTACATGTAGGATATTAGAACTTGTACATATGGATTTAATTGCTCCATCTAGACATGTTAGTTTAGGTGGTAAATTGTATACCTTGGTGATTGTTGATGATTTCTCAAGATTTACATGGGTTAGATTCCTTGCAAATAAAAGTGATACCTTTGATGAGTTTGCTAAGTGGTGTAGATTGGTTCGAACTGGGAAGGACAAGTCTATCAGTACCATTAGAACCGATCATGAAGGAGAATTTGAGTCCAAACCTTTTGAAGATTGGTGTGACAAGCATGGCATAGAACATAACTTTTTGGGGCCAAGAACTCCATAACAAAATAGTGTGGTGGAGAGGAAGAATCAGAATTTGGAAGAAATGTGTACAAAAATGCTTAACGAGTATGATCTTCCAAAATACTTTTGGGCCAAGGCTATGAACACTGCTTACTACATCATTAATCGAGTTCATTTAAGAAGGGACCAAATGAAAACTCCTTATAAAATATGGAAAGGTAAGAAACTTAACATTTTTTATTTTCATCCATTCAGTTGTAAAGTTTTTATATTGAATAATGACAAAGACAATTTAGAAAAATTTGCTGCAAAATCGGATGTAGGAATTTTCCTAGGCTACTCCACTAATAGCAAAGCTTATAGGGTGTTTAATTCTAGAACTAGAATTATTGAGGAATCTATTCATGTTAAATTTGATGATATGATCTCACCCCTGGAAAAAGAAGTTGTTGATGATGATGTAGGTATCTTGGGAAAGAGTGACGATCATGGTGTTCAAAAAGGCCTAGAGGGAACTAAACATCAATAAAGAACCCATCAAAAATGAAGAAGCATCAACTTCACCTCCTAAAGATTGGGCTAGAGTAAAAGATCATCTAATAGAGCAAGTGATTGGAAACATTGGTGAAGGAGTTAAAACAAGAAGAGCCTTAAATGAATTTCAAAGCAATTTTGCATACATCTCCATTGTTGAACCAAAGAATAGAAAAGAAGCTCTAGAAGATGAATGTTGGGTTCAAGCAATGCAAGAAGAACTCAACCAATTCAAAAGGAGTAATGTGTGGGAATTAATTTTGGCTTCTAAAGGAAAGACAAACATTAGAACAAAATGGGTGCATAGGATCAAGTATGATGAAAATGGAAAATCGGTGAAAAACAAGTCAATGTTAGCAGCTCAAGGTTTCAACCAAGAGGAAGGTATTGACTATGAAGAAATGTTTGTTCTGATTGCAAGACCTGAAGTGAATCGACTCTTATGTGCCTTTGCCTCACACAAGAAGATCAAGCTATTTCAAATGGATATGAAGATTGCCTTTATAAATGGGTACATTCAAGAAGAAGTATATGTAAGGCAACTTCCGGGCTTTGAAGACCATGAACATCCTGACTATGTCTTCAAGCTCAACAAAGCTCTTTATGGGTTGAAACAAGCACCAAGGGTTTGGTATGAGAGGTTAAGTACTTTCCTTATTCAAAATGGCTATGTAAAGGGCCATGTTGATAATGCACTCTTTATTAGGAAAAATGGTGATGATATGCTTATTTGCCAAATATATGTAGATGATATTATATTTGGTGCTACTAACCTTCTATGTGCAAAGAGTTTTCTGATCTTATGAAGGGAGAATTTGGAATGAGCATGATGTGGGAGCTTACTTTCTTCCTTCAACTTCAAATCAAACAACTTGAAGATGGGATTTTCATTCATCAATCTAAATATACCAATGAGTTGCTAAAGAATTTCAAAATGGATGAAAGTAAAGAAGTGCCAACCCCAATGTCATCAACATTAAAACTTGATAAAGATGAGGAAGGGAAACCAGTGGATCAAAACTATTATAGAGGTATGATCGAATCCCTACTTTACTTAATCATCTCTAGACCCGATATTATCTTTGCTACATGTTTATGTACACGTTTGCAATCCAATCCAAGAGAATCTCATTTGATTGCATGCAAAAAGATTTTTTTTATTTGATTGGTACCATAGGTTTACGTTTATGGTATCCTTCTTGCCTTGATTTTGATTTGATTACTTATAGTGATACCGATCTCGATGGTTCTAAATTAGATAGGAAACACACTAGTGGTACATGTCATTTTTAGGATCATGTTTAATCTATTGGGCAAGCAAGAAGCAAACAAGTGTTGCTACTTCCACAGCCGAATCTGAACATGTGGCTGTGAGAAACTCTTGTACTCAAGTTTTATGGATTAAAAATCAATTGCTTGATTATGATATTGTTCTTAAGAATGTTCCAATCTTTGGTGACAATACAAGTGCTATTAATTTGAGCAAAAATCCTATTTTGCATAGTAGAACAAAACATATATAAATTAGACATCATTTTTACGTGATCATGTGCAAAAACATGACATTTGTTTGAAATTTGTGAGAACAAATGACCAATTGGCTGATATTTTTACAAAACCTTTGAATGAAGAAAGTTTTGATTCAATTCATTTTCGCTTGGGCATGTGTAATGTGAATGACTTGTGATTGTGTTTGATATTTATATCATATGTTCATTTGCTTTCATTTACAATAAAATGATCCATAAATGTCCATGACTATATCTTTTGTGTGGTGGATAAGTGTTGGAAGTGGAAAATTGAAGAAAGCTGAAGATATACTCTGTTTCAATGGTTTACTCGAGTAAAGTTATGTGTTCCACGAGTAATGAGGTTGAACTGAGAAGTCTAGGCATATCTGATTAAATTTCACTCGAGTAAAGTGGTAAAGTTACTCAAGTGATCTAAGGGATGAATCACTGGAGTAAGGTAAATAGGTTCACTCGAGTGAAATTCATAGTGCATCACTCGAGTGAAAGGATTTGTCACTTAAGTGACAAAGGCTTCAGATGCATTAAAACACGACTTTTGAAACATAACCCCTACACCCATTTGGAACACGCTGACACTCTCTCTTTCCTCTCTACCTCACTTGATCATTCTCCATCCAAAACTCACAAAACCCGACCTTACCCATCAAATTTCGACCTTAAAACTACTTAATTCACCACTCATTTCAAACAAAAACATTCAAAATCATCACAAAATCTGTATTTCATCGAAAACCAAACGCTAACCCTAAAATTTCAGAGAATGTCAGAACCACTTAGAAGAAGAATCAAAAGAACGGCATAAAGAGGGATAGTTGAAGAGGATTTAGATTCTTCCATGCCCTCTCCTCCTCTCCAATGAAAAAAAATTCGCAACGGAGGAGGGCAGCCACGTCCGCTAGCACTCCAATAGCAGGACTATCTGTTAATGTTGAGAATTTTCTACTTCATTAACACTTCATTTCTCAGTTTGCACAAGAGACTTATCATAAGGTAATAAAACATGAAAAAACTTATGCCTTCTATGATATTTGAGTATGAAATCTTGAGAGATATGGGTTATGATTTGGAAGAGGTGTTTAGATTTCGTGGTGTTAGTGATTACTTGTCCATAGAAATGTGATTTATAAAGGTTTGATTGTTGAATTTTATGCTAATATGGAGATTGCTAGACTACCTAGTGAACCGAGTATCGTGCTTAGAACCCATGTTTGTCGCAAAAGTTTCCTCATTATGGAATCTAGGTTATGTATGTGGTTTCATATTAGAAAAGGTGGAATCACTTCTACCGGGTTGACTAAAATTGAGGAAGAAGAAAAAGTTGAAGAAGAAAGTGAGAGTAGTAATAGTGATGCACCGGTTAAAATTGGAGATGAATTTGATTTGGAACAAGCTTACAAGTACTTGAAAAGATCACAAATGGTTGTCAAAATTGGGAGAAATGTTAAACTTGAAGCTATCGATCTTCTGGGCAATCTAAGAATGATACATTATGTGGTAAATCAAAGCATCACATCCAAACAAGACTCCTAAAACTACATCTCCAATGTTGAAATTGAAATTC
>CAODLS010942243.1:0-11511 GCA_948243855.1 Flueggea neowawraea | reverse complement strand
TCCCCCGACATTCAAAAAGATATTGTGAGTGCTTGTGCAGCAGAAACTACAACAGCCATTATTAAAGATGTTGGAGACCATGTTTTTTCCATATTGGTTGATGGAGTCCGAGATAGTTCAGTGAAGGAGCAAATAGCCTTTATTTTGAAATATGTAAATAACCTTGGAGAAGTGGTCGAACGATTTATAGGAGTTGTACATATTAGTGACACTTCTGCTCACCCCTTGAAAAATGCCATTGATAAGTTTTTGACAAAACATGGATTATCAATTTCTAAACTTAGAGGACAAGGATATGATGGGGCTTCAAATATGCGAGGAGAGCTTAATGGACTAAAAATGCTCATTTTGAATGAGAACCCGTGTGCCTGGTATGTTCATTGTTTTGCTCACCAACTCCAACTTCTTGTTGTGTTTGTTGCGTAGGAGATTCAATGTGTGAGTCAATTCTTTGATTATGTTTCCATGATTGTGAATATGGTTAGTGCTTAATGCAAAACAAAAGATGATCTTCGACAAAAGCAACATGAATAAGTATTGCAACTTTTACAAACAAATGAAATTTCAAGTGGAAAAGGAATGCATCAAGAAACAAGCTTAGCTCGACTGGGAGACACACATTGGAGTTCACACCATAAAACCATTGTCCACTTACTATCTATGTGGTCTCTAGCTTTAGAAGTTCTTGGAGATATATATGATGATGGTGTTGACAAAAAATAATGTGACACTGTTATGGGTTTGGTTGATAAAATGGAAAGCTATGAATTTGTATTCATTGCTCATTTGATGAATGTTATATTGGGATTGACATCATAATTGTCATATTTTCTTCAACAAAAAGATCAGAATATTGTAGTTGTTATTGGTTTAATTGACACAACAAAAAGTAGGTTGCAAGATTTGAGGGATAATGGATGGGAGGATTTGCTAGAAGAAGTTGACACCTTTTATTCTACAAATGGAATTTCGATTCCTAATATGGAAGATAATGTTCTTAGTCGTCTTTGATCCAAACATGCTCCCACATACTACCACCACTTTCGTGTGGGAATTTTTTGTGATGTATTAACTTTTCACCCTTATCATTTGAACTTTGATTTCTTATTCTAAAAATAGAATTAATATTTTTTATAATGTCAGGTAATTGATTGTATTGCTGAAGAGATAAACAATCGTTTCACTGGGTTAAGTACTAAGTTGTTGATGTGCATATCATGCCTTGATCCTAGAAATTCTTTCTCTAAGTTCAGTCATTCAAGGTTACTTTGTCTTGCTGAATTATATCCAAAAGCTTTCTGTCATTCTGATAAAATGGAGCTTAAAGAGCAATTGAAGACCTACATTTTTTAAATGAAATGAAATAAAAATTTTCTAACCTTGATGGTATTGTATCTCTTGCTAGGAAGATGGTTGAGTTGGAATTTCATAAAGCTTTTCACTAGGTGTATCGGCTTATTGAGTTGGCATTGGTTTTGCCTGCTGTAACCATTAGTATTGAGAGAGCTTTCTCATCTATGAGAATTATCAAGACGGATTTGCGTAATAAGATGGGAGATGATTTTCTCAATGATTGTATGGTGTGTTACATCGAGAAAGAGATATTTCTTAAAATTGAAAATGAAGTCATTTTAGATCATTTTCAGAACATGAAAAGTTGTAGGAATTTGTTGCCACCTAAAAATTAGTACTTGTACTCTTATTTTCAATTGAATTTGAACTATGTAGGACTTAAATTTTATTTAATGATTATAAGTATGTTTGATTTTTTTATTATATATTAAAGTTATGCCCCCGGCCAGAAATTTCCTGGCTTCGTCCCTAATAACAATAAATGCAGAAAAGACAAAATATGCATGCAAACCATGCAATTTACGTGACAAACATGCATAATATGTCACAAATCATAAAATGCGAAAATGTACTAAAATTCACAAAAAATTAAAAATCACACAAAAATATCATAAACACACAAACATGAATCACCCTCCCCACACTTAATATCGACATTGTCCTTAATGTAGCATAAAAGACAACATAAAAATAAATTGAGAGAGGGTGGAAGAAAGGCTTCTCTGGTTGGGTGAAAATGGTGGACGTGGTGGTGGCTAATTGTCAGAGCGTCGAGGACGCTCAATGAAGCGGTCCATGAACTCATCAAATTACTACACTAAGGTGACTATGGATTGTAACAGGTTCTCCATCCGCTCTTACCGAGCCTCCATTCGTGCAAGACATGTGTTATCATCAGGGGTGGCTGCAATTGGTGCCGCGACAGCTGCTCCAACTGGTGGCAGGAACTCATATCGATCAACACTTGTTTGCCGCATGACGTGTGTCCTGCAAAAAGCATGAAAACCCAACACATCTACAGAAGCAGTCTCAGTTAAGACTGGGTTAGTCTCAGGTAAATCAGTAAGGTGCCTAGCAAGATGGGTTATTAGTGGTCCTAAGATCAAATATTTCTTGCCAGTAGCTAACTGGCCAATAATAAACTGAAGCTGAGTAAAAAAACCAATATTAACTGGAAGTCAGTATTCAGCACATCAAATGAAAAATAACTCAGTTCGAGAAAGAGTGTTACTACTATCAATATGACCAGCAAAGTTAAAAGCCAAAAATCTCCAACAAATACGATGCACAAGGTCTATAAGTGTGTTAGCCTTAGAAACCTAGGGGTCATAAGGATTGAGATCTACAGAAATCTAGGAATAATAGTCCTTCGCATTAAAGTGAGAAGGAAATTCACAATAGTAAGTCAAAAACTCACAAGTATCAACCAGTAATTCGGTCAACATGCCGAAGGCATGGCTAAAAGCAGTGACAGTCATGGAAACATGCTTACCATTCAAGCGAAACTGAACGGTATCAGATGTATTAATGTCTGAATCAAATCCCATATCAAACTTAAAAGGTGTATAAAATTCATAAACAAGTTCAATATGAGTGGGTAAATCAACAGTAAGAAAGAGTTGCAAGTTGACAGCACATACCAGTTTCACAAACCTGATACCTATATCGAAGTACTCCAAAACAACCACTTCAATAGCCCTAATGGGACAAATAGGCATGGTACTTACCTTGGCATACTTTGCTCGGTCACGTGGATTACGAAAGCCCGAGTCAAAATTATCAACATTAGTTTGCTGGACCCGAGAACCATACTTGTTGTGGCTCTTCTTCTGCTTGGGTTTTGGCACGTTTGACTTAGGAGTTTCTTTCTCAAATTGTGCAGCCAGATTCACAGCAGCTATCGATGAAGGACATTGTTGAGAGGGCCCTATGCCGTCATTTTACAAAGGTGGATTGGCATGGATTGGAAGAAAGACAATCTTCAATGTCGTTGTCAATGTCAGAAGAACATGATGACAATAAGGATAGCACCACTATTGATGGAGGTCTATTCTGGAGCCTGGTGGAATGGTGAGTTAGTGTGGGCGTAGTGGATTGTGTTGCACAGTGTGACGATGGCGCGACTTCTGCAGAGGTGCCGGAGTCAGGTCGCAGCAAAGCAAGTAGTGGATGTTGGCCAAGTCAACGTGCTTCAGACTTCTTGATTGGCATGTTTTCAATGGTGGATTTAAGTCTAGGGCACGGTGATAGGGAAAGCTATCGGGTTTGAAGGAAGCAAGAGGAAGAAGATAGTGAAATTGGAAGTTGTGGTCCCAAATAGGTTAAATTAGGGTATAAAAATTAAGTCTAAATGACCAAATTGCCCAGGTGTCCACTTCTGCCCCTGATGTTAATCCAAATCGGTGGTGGCTCAATGAATAGGGCAGTTCTAACTGAAACGGCGTTGTCCCACTAAGTGATGCATATCGTTTTTGGCTTCTACTCTGTGTAGATTATCATGGCAACGTTTTGTTTTGTTTTTAACAAACGCTGTCGTTTTTGGCAATCACCCATAGGTCCTTAAGACGAGCGTGTCTTCTTGCGACGCGCGTTTCGGCCACTGTAACATCCCCACACTTAGTTTCTTCCACATAAATGTTGTTCTCCTCGCTTATTTGTTCTACAAAACAAAGCCAATATCGATACCAAGCAAAATCAAATCCTCAAAAATAGTGTCAGCTGAATATGCCAAAAATAAACACATACTACTTGATCAATCAATCAATCAACAAAAGCAATCAAAACAATAAAACCAAAATAATAAAAACCTTGGATTGCCTCTCAAGAAGCGCTTCTTTCGTCATCTTAGCTGGACTTAAGCCACATTCAGTTGTAATAAGATTCAGAAACATACTTTATATCAACTGAACGCGGCACAAAACGTTCATAGGATGGTTTCTAACATTGGCCATTTACCTTAAAAATCTTACCTGACTCTATGCTTTGAATGTCTATAGCACCATGAGAATAAATTCGCACAACCACAAAAGGACCAACCCATTTTGAGCGAAGCTTTCCTGCAAAAAGTTTCAAAGTTGAATAGAAAAGAAGTACCTTTTGACCCATTTTGATGTTCTTATGTGAAATTTGGCTATGATGAAAAGCTTTAGATTTGGCCTTCTAAATTGATTCATTCTCATAGGAGTGATTTCGAGCTCTTGAATTCGTAACTTTCGATGTTGTCCGGCCTTCTCAAAATTCATATTGCACTCTTTCACCGTCCAAAAGGCCTTGTGTTCAATCTCAACATGCAGGTATTGAACTGTTGTTGAGCGTCCAAAAATACCAGCTGAAAAAGAGGTTAAACATGGACAACAAAAGAGAAAGGGGTAAGAATCCCTAGTCATAAAACGACACTCCAGATCGGCTCCAAGCCTCATAAAGACAATTTTGAAAACCCTTTAAAAATATCACGCACGAATATATGTAGATACTATATAGTATACACACTATATACATAAATATATTTTCTGAAATTCATTTCGCATAAACATTTGCATTCAGATCATATAACATGCATTCAGACAATATTCAAAGTATATATACATATATGTGGATTCATAATACGAGACCAAATCAATATCCATAATAGCAGTGTAGACTCTGCCACCTGACTGCTTTAAAACTATATCTGGTCGGATATACGGTCACCCCATTACGTCGGTAACTAGGGCCTTGACAAAGCATGATATACCAAAGGCTACGTACCCCGTAACTAGATGTCCCCATATCAAAGTGTTATATACATAGTATTTCACAGAAATCATGCATATCAGAGATTTTTTCATTCCATCTTATACAAAATACTCTTATATACATATACCATTATATACTTAGATTTCCAGTACAAAAATGTTGGTTATTAATAATCACATAATCTCGATTATTAATTAATCTAATAATTATTAGTCCAATTTCAGATTATATCCTGACATATCAAAAATAACATACTAGATTTGAAGACACAACATATGTGTCTGTAACTACCATTTCACTCACCTAGTATCCAATGCTGATGACCCAGTCAAACACCACTAGTGGGTGGCTGCTCGTGCTGGTAGGCACATGAAGCTGTAACAGATACAACACAAAAAAATAAAGATATGGTAATATGGCAGTACTGAATGTATGCATGCAATGCAAATGTCATCTAACTCTAGACGGCGCTGGGAACTTATGCCAAAAATACTCAAACTCTCAATTCGATCAACTCCCGACCGAACAATTACCCACATTTGCTATAATCAGCCTCCTAAGCAAGGATCTAGCCTCAAATCCTATAAACAACCTCAAAATCATCAAGAATCTCAACCCTCGAATTTTGATTTCTTAAACCCATAGGCACAAATCATCAAATCTTAACACCAAACTCAACATACAAGTATTTCTAACTCCAATCCATTATAATACATCAGAAACAACTTCAGATCTGTCAAAAAATCCATCAAAATCCATAAACCCATTTTGTTTAAACACGAAATATCTTGAAACCGAAGCTAGAATCCCATGGTTACAACCTTAACCAACCATAATCTACCCATATCTAACTTTCTTTACAACAAAAAAGAGAGATCTAAACAAAACTCCAAGATTCGTTCAAAACCCTAGATGAACAAATGTGAAGCAAGAATGAAGAAAAGAAGGGATTTAAAGATGTTTCTTACCTTAAGAATTGTAATGGAAGCACTGAGGAGTGATGGTGAGTGCAGATGAGTAGATGAGAGAGTAATTTCAGTGGTTGAGATGAGTTATGACAGAAGAGAAAGGTGGGTGGGTGTATTTATAGACCAACAGAGCTGAACGTGGCATCTCACTTAATGGGGTCTAGCCCAGGCACATCTACGTGTGTTGTGCCCAGTTCTACATGCACAGAACAAGGATTTGTGTGCGTAGACGAGGCTTCTGCGTACGCAGATGGCATATCTGATGACTTTTCACCCTCAGATCTAGAATCAACGTGCATTCTACCACAAGCTATGCACATAGACCGTAGACCTGATGACCTCTCCTTATTGTATCCAAACTCAACGTGTGTGATTCCTCATGCAATGCATGTAGACCACCTCACTCACTTATGTTTGAAGTCCGAATGACGATCAACATGCACAGACTTCTCCAATGCAAGCAGACGTGATTAGGCACGTTCACGGTCCATCTCAAACCTTGATCTACGCACATAGTACCATTCTTTAAGCACGTGGATGGCCTTCAGTGTGACTTGTACATGCAACACCACCTCCAAACATTCTTGATCAAGGTTAACATCTCACAACCCCGAATTCCTATGAAGTCTAGACGAAATGCCACCGAATTTTGGTTAGAACGGACAAGATATTACATACATGATTCGAAAACCTTCCTTGTTGTTCCATTATGACCAACGTGACCACCACAAGTTGATGAATGACAAAACTGTAGAATAGAAGAAATCTTAGATTTAGGTACACACCTGCAAATAATTTGGTCTGAAAACATCTTCCACAGATAAGGGTCATCCCAAATATAATATTTGGCGTCACTCTTTAGCTTGTGTTTTTGAGATCCACTGTAACCTTTAGGAAATCCATGGTTAGTCAAGTAATTAACAATATCAGCATACCACGGATCTCTGCATTGCCATGTTGAGGTGCCCAATGCATAGATGTTCATCAGGGAACTCTGCAGAGATTTTAGTATTTGTGTTTGGAATGTTGGCTAGCTTGCTGAGATGGTCATCAACTAGATTTTCAACACCTTTCTTATCTCTTTCCTCTATATCAAACTGTTGCAGCAGTAAAACCCAACGAATGAGCCTTGGTTTGTCATCCTTTTTAGTCATCAGATGCTTTAAAGCTGCATGGTCAGAATAAACAATTACTTTTCCAAGCAAATATGATCTAAATTTTTCTAAAGTAAAAACTATTGCAAGGAGTTCTTTTTCAGTAGTAGAATAATTTACTTGAGCACTATCAAGTGTCTTTGAAGTATAATAAATGACATAAGGATCTCTGCCAGTTCTTTGTTTGAGTATTGTGCAAACTGTATTTTTACTAGCATCACACATTAGCTCAAACGGCAAGTCCTAGTCAGGGGCCTTCAGAATGGGTGCAGAAGTTAACTTTTCCTTGAGTATGTCGAATGCAATTCTGTAGGAATCATCAAATTCACAGGGCATGTCTTTTTGCAACAAATTACTCAAAGGCAGAGCAATTTTTGAGGAATCATCAAACTGATGAAGAGCCTATAAAATCCTGCATGGCCAAGAAAAGAACAAAATTTCTGCACAGTTGCAGGGTAAGACAAAGATTTTCTAACATCAGTTTTAGCCTTATCAATCATAATCCCCCTAGTAGAAACTACATGACCTAGAATGATGCCTTGATTAACCATAAAATGACACTATTCATAATTCAAAACAAGGTTAGTCTCAATATATCTCCTAAGCACTTTTCCCAAATTTTCCAAACAGGATGTAAAAGAATCACCATATATAGTAAAATCATCCATAAAAATATCAATGATGTTCTCTACATAGTCTGAAAAGATACTTACCATACATCTCTGGAATGTGGCAGGCGCATTACAGAGACCGAATGGCATGTGTCGGTATGCAAATGTGCCGAAGAGGCAGGTAACGTTGTCTTCACTTGATGTTCAGGTGCCACAGGAATTTGATGAAAACATGAATAACCATCTAGACAACAATAGTGAGTTTTACAAGCTAAACGTTCAAGCATTTGATCAATAAAAGAAAGTGGAAAGTGATCTTTTCTAGTTACAGCATTCAAATTCCTATAGTCTATGCATACACGCCATCCATTTGGAACACGAGTGGTAACCAACTCACCTTGTTCATTTTTAACAACAATAATACCAATTTTCTTAGGAACTACCTGAGTTGGACTTACCCATTTACTGTCAGATATTGCATAAATCACACCTGCATCCAACAGTTTGAGAACTTCTTTCTTCACGACCTTCATCATTGGTGGGTTCAATCTGCGTTGAGGTTGCTTGCTGGGTTTACAATCGTCCTCCAAAAAAATTTGATGCATGCAAATAGATGGGCACAACCCCTCGATGTCTACAATCATCCATCCAATGGCTTTTTTATTCTCTCAGGACCCAAATCAACGTCTCCTCCTTTACCTTACTGAGCTTGTCTGAAATGATAACATGTAGCGTTTCTTTGTCTCCCAAAAACACATATTTCAAATTCTCATGAAGGGGTTTTAGTTCCAACTCTGGTGGTTGCACAATAGAAGGAAGAAGTTTATTTTCTATGATCGACAATTGCAATAATGCCACCTCTACAAGTAGTGGTTTCAGAGCCTACAGATCTTGTACTGTATAAACTAGAACCGACGACATCACTCATGTTTTCTCCTTTTCAGCCAACATATGCAGTGTAATACTGTTAGCCAATGCAACCTGCAAAGAATCATCACCACAAAAATTCAAATACTTGTTAGTTAGTGGGTCAGAACAATCAATTGCAAGAACAAAAGAAAAATCACTAGGATGCTTCATACCATCATTAATACTGAATTTGATCAATGCACCATCAAACTCCATAGTTAGGGTCCCTTCATGCACATCAATATTTGTTCTTACGGTTTACAGAAAATACCTCCCTAGCAATATCAGTCTCAAATTTGGTGTTTTGTCATCCTCCATATCGAGTACATAAAAATCTGCAGGAAAACTAGGTCGTTTACCTACACCAAAACATCCTCTAAAACACATTCAGGGAAGACACTAGAATGGTCAGCAAATGTAAGCACAACACCATTCTGCTTTAAAGGTCCGACATTCAATGTAGAATAAACAGATAAAGGCATTAGATTAATAGATGCACCTAAATCTCACATTGCCTGTTCAATTCCAACATTGCCTATCTTACAATGGATAATGAACATACATGAGTCTCTAATGAACATACATGTGTCTTTCTCTTTGATAGGCATTTTCTTCTGTAAGACTGTAGAGACTGTTTCTCCCATATGAACTATTTCATTGCCTTTTATTCTATACATACCAGTGCACGACTCTTTTAGAAACTTGCAGTATCTAGGTATTTGCTTGATTGTTGTAAGCATTACAATATTAATCTCCACCTTCTTCAATGTTTCCAAGACCTCTTGATCATCTAAATCCTTATTTTTATTTTGTAATCTATGTGGAAAAGGAGGCTTTTCAGGGTTCACAACCACCAGTACCTCTTTAGGATTCTTCTGAGTTTCTATTTCTGTTTCAGGCACTGTGGCATGGGCACGCAAAGGGGGTGATGTTTTTCAGCACTAAGGATTTCTTTCCCATTTCAAAGAGCAATGGCACTTGCATTCTGCCTTGGATTGATATCAGGTTGGGAAGGCAACTTCCCTTTGCTCTCAAGCTTGCCAACAGAGGTAGTCAACTTGCTAATTTGATATTTTAGCTCAGAAATACTAGACTCTGTAGATGACTGAAATTGTTGTGTAGAAACTGCCAATGATTTCACAATGTCTTCCAAGCTTTGCAATCTATCAGTCTTCGGCATTTGTTGGTACTGAACATTTTGAGGAGCTGTGTTTTGACTCCTTAGGGACGAATTATTGAAGCTATTCCCATTATTCCTATACCTCATATGTCATACCTTATTCTATCATATAACTATACTATAATATAAAATTACAATAATAAAACATGTATTCATACTGGTCCTTTATATCCGGTGGTACATATAATTTTTTAAACAAAACATGTAAAAAGATTTAACAAAAGTACAGATAACACTCAATGTTTTCTCTCAAAACTATATGCACAACGACAACAAGATGCATAGGAGAGAGAGTGTGGGACTCAGCTGAATGACCTATGCTCCATATATATAAGTCAATCAGTCTCACGCTTGATCAATTCCCAAAAACTGTATATGTTATAAACCTGAAAAATTATTAGCACTTTATATGATTCACTATTCAAGAGAGAAACCGTCATCGATAATTCCACAACAAATAGCATACGCTTCCATATATATATATATATATTAAAACACAATATGCAACGATGCAAGTGAAAGCAATTCCAATTTTAGTTTGGATCTTGGCCAGAACATAAAAAGTCTCAACTTGGGTACGATATTATAAAAGACATATAGTCTCGAAACTATAAGCTAGCTGGCAATCTATGTACTATAAGAGACTTTAAGTCTGGATCTTTGAACTATAAGAGACAATAAGTCTCGAATCATTTGAACTATAGGCAACGTCACAATTCATATCATGTAACTGTAAGAGAACTTAAGCATGTTGGCTAAGTCCGTCTTTTAAGTTGATAATGCAAGTATCATATATCAATTCAATCTTTAATCAAACTATACATGTGAACAATATCTATAACTGTAAATCATATCATGTCTATATTTTTGCATAAGGACAAGCCAAATCATATTCAGTTGGGCAAGATAAACGTCATATCTGATAAGATCATATCATATTCTGAGCATTTGATTACTGCATATTCGCAAACAGTTCATATATCATACACATGTCACTTTTAAGTAATACCAAATATCTCATATATTTGCACGTATGGTAAGCAAATCATTTCACGTAATCATATATTCACATATTAGAACAACTTTCGTAGTCGACACATTTCATTTTACATAGCAAACAAGTGGAAACACATCCAGTTTCTACTCACCTATGCCTCCGATGTATGTATCAGGTACTGAGAACTTCTAGTTCCCCAATCTACGAGTATTTAGGTCCTCCGGATCTATATAATATTAAAATTATGTTTATCAATATCAAAGACACTTTCCTATAAAATTACAGATTAGTGCCTTAAATACAAATTCTTTCAATTTAGTCCATATAATCTAGCGAATGACTCAAGTCTTTGAATTTGTTTAATCTATAAACCAATTGCATCTATAACCTTTGGAAATATGCTCTCATTCTCTTCCTTGTGTTCTTTTTTATGAAGTTTCAGTTTGGTCCTTATTGTTGAAAGTTCATCAAAACAATCCCTATACTTAATGCTTTATGTTATTTAATTAAGACAGTCTCTCCTATTTTCAACATATCTGGAGCTAGATGTTACTAAATAAATTGATATAAATTTTCCATGAATGTATACATCTGTATCTTTCTG
>CAODLS010941953.1:0-16878 GCA_948243855.1 Flueggea neowawraea | reverse complement strand
CTTTCTTTCTTTTAGGTTTCGGCTATCTTGAAGAGCAGAGCAAAACAATTTTCTTTCTCCTTTTTAGAGTTTCGGCTAGGGTTTGCACCAAAGGGAGAGTTCTAGGTTTTCCAAAAACCCTAGGGTTTTTATGCCTTATGTGTCGCTCCTTTTAATTTCCCAAACCCTAGAGTTTTATTTCAAAAATAAAACCCTAGATGTAGTGCACTAAGTGGCCGACCATACTCCTAAAAAATAGGAGACCAACCCTAATTGAAAAACCCTAGTGTATGTCACACCCTTCACCACACCAAACCCTAGATTTTATTTCCAAAAATAAAACCCTAGATTGTGCATGTGTGGCCAGCCTCTCCACTCCTACAAAATAGGAGATTGCTTCTTGAACAAGTCCTACTTAAATAAGAAGACTTCTTCCTCCCCTTTTAATTATTTAATTAAACCTTTTAATTAAAACACATTACTAGGCCAAATTTTATAATTCTTTATGGCCTAATGTGTGTGTGTGCCAAATTTACCATGAGTCCATCTCTTTATGTTTTATTTATCAACATAAATTAATGGCCTGATAAGAAAGATAGTTTAATTTCTAACTCAGATCTTTATTGTGTGTGATCCTGTAGGTCCATTTAATGTTGGCAATGGGTCCAAAATAATTTAAAACCCATAAATCATAATTGGTCCCTAGCAAGACATTATGATTACCCAAAATAATTTAAAACCCATAAATCATAAGTGGATCGATCCAAAACACTGTTCTCTAACATGTTCTATGTTCTCTGATTGATATCTCATATCCTATGACTAGTAAAACATTATCATCTCATAGAGTACATACTAGCCTTGGTTTATTGTCATTCCCATGACAATAATCGACTAGGGATATTTAGAATAGTATTATTTTATGCTTCAAGGTTTTAATATCCAAATCACATATTTGATAACTTAAGCAGAATCACTATTCATTGATGTTTTATCCAATTAAACATGCACAGAAATAATAATGAGATAAAACAATGCCTCATATATATATATATATATATATATATATATATATAATCTGGATACAATGCATTTGGGGTTAGGGCTTACACTAATAGTTCTATGCAAATGCTCGCTTGTGGCAGAATAGGAATGAAGACGATCCTCTTGGCTATGGAGATATAGGTGTATTCAGTAGAGTGAATGGGCAAGAAATTCTAGTAGGTGAAGAATTGTTGCATAATCTATTTGGATTGTCCAACCGAGGTTGTATTGTCAAGAAGGAAAAAAGGGTCAAAGAATTCATAGATGAGAATGCCAAAAAAAATTGGGGTGGACATTGAAACAATCAAGAAGTGGATGCTTGAGAATGTTGGGTGGTGAAAGTTGAAGCAAAATTTCTTGATCACAATGATTTTGCTGCAAAGTGGAAAATGGTCCATTTGGCATTCACAAAGATTCTGCAACCAAACTCACACACAGAGTCCCATTTCACAAACCAGAATATGATCATAATGTAATTGTTGATGAATGGAAGGGAAGTCAATTTCACTAATGTGATCATTGATTGGATATTGGAAAAGGTAAATAACTTCAACTTGCCTACATTCACGATAAAAATAGGTAGTGGAGAGAGAGTATGCCATTTTCTAGCCATCTCACAAGGATTTTCCAACACTTTGATGTGTGTTTTGATGGGTATAAGTCATTGCAAGTGTTGGAAACCCAGAAGATCAAAACTGAGTCACTTCGAGGAATGAAATTATTCATAACAATGGAGAGAGGCTATGTGTTTCAACATAACTTAAGAGACTGATGTTATGTTCCATGAAAGAGACAAGAAATATATGCCTAAAAAGCATGAAATATTGTTTGTAAGAAGAAAGGGTGAGCAGAGCACTACAGTCGTGGAAAAAGAAGAACAAATAGAGGAAGAAGAGCCAGATAGAGAAGAAAATGTTGATGCTAAAGCTAAAGTTGAAAGAGGCAAGAACTCTATCGAAAGTTGAAAGACCAAACTTGACAAATTGGCTCAAGAATTTCAAGAGTACAAAACTACTACTTCTGCAAATTTTGAGGTGGTAATCAACATGCTTTAAGAAAATCTCTGCATTCTTGAGAGCTTAAGAGGAGAAATTCAAGAATTGAAAAAGCAGTCTTCTCCAAACCCTCCTCCAACAGCTAGTCCTCTTTTAGTTGAGAATTATGGTGGCAATGCTGGTACAGATCAGGGTGAAAATGTTGATGTTGTTGATGGTAATGATACTCAAGAAGCTCATGAGCCTGTCAATTTGAATGAACCAATCATTAAAGAGGAAGATATGTCAACATATAAAGACGATCAAGAAGTCATAGCGGCTGAACCAATTGTAGCAGACGGTGTTCCAATTGAGGAACAACCAATTGCTAAGGCTGAGGTTGAGGAGCAACGAAATGAGGTTCCTATGGAAGAGGAGTGTTCTCTGATTGAAACACCCATAGTTGATACTCTAGAAATGGGGAAAATCAAGATAATGAAAGCTAAATTTAAGAAAACTGGGACTCTAGCTAAGAAATAGAAAACTGGGATTCCTTCAATAGACCCAGCAGAGCAACAATCTGAGGTTCTAATAAATGTGCAAACAGAAAAGAGGACAGAGAACATTCAACCTGAAGCATCTTCATCCTCTCGACCAAATGTGCAAGAAAATGAGGAACCAGAGTGGATACAAAAATGAGACAAACATTCGCTGAGGGCTTCAAGAAAAAAGGTTGGGAAACGGATTCTCACTCTACAAGTGAATCTAATGAGTCCACGGATTCTAAGCCAAAATTCCAACCTTTCCCTCTAAATTAACACCTGAACCAGAACCAAAAATCACTCCAGCTGATATTGCTAAAGCACGAGCTAGTAGAAAGAGATGTAAAATGCTTGAAAAGATTATTGAAAAGGAGAAATCCATTCTTGACACACTTTCTTCAACTCCTGAAGTAATTGATATATCTAATGATGAAGATGCATCAATTTCAAAAAACCCAAAACCCCTTGTTTCTAAAGATGTCATTGATATGAAGGAAGCTATGGCACAGTTAGTGGAAGAAATGTGCAAAAGGTTAGTCACTGGATGTTGTTTGATATGTCTCTCAATACTCTAGCCAAAGAATCCTCAACATAGTGATTTATTTAACCATTGGATCTACATATCTTCATGCATACATATTTTCCTTGTATCTCTTATTGCTCTACTTGCTGTCTTGCCATTCACATTTTGATGAAATTGATCTTCTTCTGTTATTTTGTCTTTTTGATTGTGACAAAAAGGAGGAGAAATATTTGCAGAATTTGTTTTGATTAATAGTTTAATGTTATTTAATATATCTTGAGTTTACTAACAAAAGGACGAGGTTTAACAACCTTCTTCAAACCTTTTGTTTAAGTGTTTTTAAATACGTGCATTTTTTGAGGGGGAGTGCAAAATCATTCAATGTTTTGTCATCGCAAAAAATGGGAGATTGTTGAAACCAAGTTTTGGTTCACATGAGAATTCCCTTTAAGTTTTAATGATTTTAAACAAAACAATTGAATTTGTTAAGCTATGCATGTAATATGCCCATTACGCACGTGATGGAATGAGATAAGCGCATAAAACCATGATCAGTGCACAATGATCTTGTTAAAGAATTCCAAATTCTCCAAAATTGGATATTGCATGCATCAAAGAGCATTCAATGCACGTGGAAGCAATACAATGCATTAGCATAACATAGTGTGCACGTTGCACAGCATAGTGTGCACATAGATGTAGATCTCTCTCAAAAGACAGAATGGACCAAACCTTGTTGTGCGCATTTTACTCTGTATCTCTCAGGCAGAAGAGATGTGGTTCATTGAGGTGAAGGGATCATCATCACTCTACGCACGGGGCAACAATAACATGTGCGTAGACGGGTTGTGATGCATACTAAAGAAGAATCACAAGACAAGGCAAAATTCACTGTTTACACTGATATGTGTGCGAGAAAGAGCATAACTGATATTCTTAATGATCAATGCTACATATGTAGATGTGAGTAGGATCCAGCTTGAATATGAGATAAAGGCATATTCTGTTAGAGTGTCAAAAGTTTAAATGGGAAGATTCTTTGACAAAGTTAGAAGATATCAGAAGAGTTTGCACTATGCACGTAAAACAATTACTACGCACGTAGACGAAGATGAGCTGGACTAACAAACAAAGCCAAGTCACTCATCGAGAATTTCAAATTTGAATATTCCCTAACACGTAGCAAGTGTTTCAATCACACAAGACAGTTGATTCAAGCACGTGGGGGACATGCTATTCACGTAGTAGTCACCTGGTATCTAATAAATTCAATCAGTCACTACTGAACTCTATTCTATGCAGGCAGAAGAGAACAGACTGTGCGTACTACCTTGATAAAATTATGTACTATGCATGCAGTACGTAATAACGTATGTAGTATGGATTGACATCACAAAATTCAGCATGTAGCAACTCTCTCACAGCGGCTACTTCAAGGATAACAACGGCTATTTTTTGGAGCCTATCTATAAATAGAGTCATCTAAGATAGAAAAGACAAGAGAGACTTTTCAAGAGTGTGCCCAAGCTTTGCTTGTTTGATTCTTGACTTTCTCTCTCCTTAAGCTTTCTTGCATTCTTATACCAATTGAGTTTTAATTTGCATTTATGTCATTAAGTTAGTGTGAGATATTGTTTTTTACTTCGTGAATCCACTTTTAATCAAGCTTTTGTGTTAAGGCTTGAGAGTAGTATAGGTTTGCATTCGTATACCAAAAAAAGCAAGAGTGGTGATCCTTAGAAACTAGGATTGATATTCTTGCTTTGGCCTGAAAACAAGTGTGTAAAAGGGTTTCTTGTGAGCCTGCAAAACAAGGGTTTGTAACGGTTTGCCTCCACCCGCAAGTGAGGAAGACTTAGTGGATTCAAACTCTCTAATGAGGTAGAGGAGTGGACGTAGGTCAAAGAGGTCTGAACCACTATAAATCGAGGACTTCTCTCTTCAATCTCTTCATCTCCTTACTGATATTCATTTATCTATTGTGGTTGTGTATTGGATTTAATTTATGTTTTGCTATTTGAAATATTGTGCAAAAGATTTTCAAAAGCTTTCAAATTTATTTCTTAAATCTAATTCACCCCCCTTTTGAACTGTCATATTAGGATTTCAAGGTAATGTCTTTATATTTCTTAATGGTACCAGTAGATTGAACTCTATAGGGCATCCCAGTGATTGCTTATTGGTTAGGGAAATGGTTTGTAGAGTATCCTAGAACTACCGAAATAATAAGTAAATATTGGTTTCTAAATGCATCACATGTAACTATAACCTGCTTGTATGAACAATATTGATTTATCTTTCGTTACCTGTGATCGATTTATAAAGTTAGACAGAGATGTACATTGGCTAGGCTTTCGTCATATTGATTTATTCATTAATAATCTTGCGTGTTGATTTATTTATTTTCTCGACTTGTTTTCCTTACATCAAATCTTCATCTTTAGTTTAATTGTGTTCTCTGCAATAACATAAATTTTTACCAGTCTCTGTGGATTCAAATCTACTTACCATTGTCTTCAAGTTTTATTTATTTGAGTGCTAGAGTAGAAATTAATTTGTTGGTTTCAACAACCATCAACCACCCCTTTCTTTTTCCTCCTTCTGTTTAGGCCATGGTTGTGGCATCTCTCTATAACTGTGGTGCAGAATGTGGTGCTGCACCAAGACCGTGGTGTTGTGTCACATGGCTTGTACACATGTTGTCATCCTTTTGGCCATGGTTTGGAGCCCTTTTGTCATGGTTTTAGTTTTGGGAAGTATCCATGGTTGTGGCGTAACGTGTGGTGTTGCGCCATAGCCATGGCCCAGGGTGTGGTGCTGCATGCGATGATGAATGTGGTGCCCTTTGAGACAATTGTTCCTATGTTTCTTCCATTGATCTGACAACTTTAAAAAAATATTTTCCATGTCTTTTCTTCTCTTTTCCATCTCATTTCACGTATTCCTCATCACCTTACGTAAAACACGAAAAAGTGTGTAAATGCATCGATAATTGAATACACGTAGGATAAAAATGTTATACATTGTTACTCGAATTAATATGTAACTTTAACATACGTCATTGCTGCAGAGGAAATTGTTGTTTCTATAATCATTATAGTTAAAGTCAAATGATTGTTTGGTAAAAAAAAAAAGGCTTATTTAATTAAAAAAAAAAACAAACTTTCACTCAATTAACATTTCTGTCACGGCTTTAAAGTTTTGTAAACAAAAAACTAAACTTTTAGATTTATAATATTTGTGTCATGAAATGTGTCACCGTTAAAAACTATCGTTAAGTTGCTGATATGGCCGTTAATTTGATAAGGTGATGTGTAACACGTGATGGCTTGACATCTTATTTGGCATTATAAGTGTGTCCCACTTACCTCCTTTATTACTCCTCATTTCAAAACCCCATAAACCATAAAAGCAATCCCAAAACCCATAAAATTACCAACAGTGAAAAATTCACTTTCTAAAAAATACCACTTCGCTTTCGAATAAAGCCGAAATCGCATGGAAATCTCGTGTATCTTTGTCTCCTCTCTCTTTCGCTTACATATTTCTCTCTCTACCCTCTATCTCTCTCTCTCTCTCCCTCTCGTCTTCCTCTTCCTCTCTTTTCTCTCCTTTTCTTCTCAGCCACTACTCCTCGTTGTCTCGTCATCTCTCCCTCTCTCTCCACCTTCCTCATCGTTCGCATTGCCTCCTTCGATCTTAAAATTCTTCGGTGTCAATCTTGAAGTTCTCTGGCTTTGTTCGTGATGAAGAATGCCAAATTTGTTGGCAACGGAGAACATTAGCTTTATTCAATTATTCGGACTATATCTCAAGACAGACCAGTCACTTCATTCGCGTCGTCAATCTATAATTCCTCTGTCATTCGAGTTTTCAACGTTGTCCATGAAACCGATCTGATCGAGATTGTGTCACCGAAAGCGACGGTAGCGACGACGATGAAGAAAGGTCAATAGATGTTTACTGAACCCCTAGGCGCCGCCATGAACGATATCAGATGAGGAGAGGTGGTAGCAGCTATGGTTTCGAAACCCTAGCTACGGGAGGAAGTGGAAGTCAAATATGTCTTAGTGTTAAACTTTCTTTTTAGTCCCTAAGATTTGATAAAATTACCATATTAGTCCTAAAAGGTTTACAATTACTCAATTTAATTTGGAAATCCATAGAAGCTACTCTAAAAAAAGTTGTATACGCTTGTACAAATGTATACACGTGTACACTAAAAAAATGTATACGCTTATACAAGTGTGTATACCAATAAATCAACTTAATAAAAAATGTTATGTATACTTGTGAGCACCAACTGAAATTCATTAAATCAAATTCTTATAAAAAAAAATTGTGATCGTCTTGTACATCTGTGTATACCATTTACACCTCTGTACATCATTGTAACCTCTGTAAACTTTCTAAGAAATTTAGATTTTTTCAAAAAAAAACTCCATTTCTTGCTAAACTAAAAAAAAAGTGGTATTTTTAATATGAGTTTCAACCTTAATGGTCTTTTTAATATGTAGAAACTAGTGGTGGAATTTTTTAGAATTGTCATTTTAATTTGATATAAATGTGTGATTTTTTTCTGAAAAACTGTTGTTAAACTTTACCAAACACCCAAAATTGTTGTTAGCTAACAAAAGTTGTTGTAGGTGTTACAAACAACAATAGCAAACCAACCCAAAAACTTCATTTGCACCGTTTTCCTCTCCTCTAACATCCATCCAAATAAGGAATTGACTTTAAAAATTTTAATTAGAATTTTTCTAGACAATCTCAATATCATGAAGAAAAACAATCTTATATGTTCATATTTTTACTATTTATTAGTGTCCAAGTAGTTAAAATATAAATGAGAAAAGTTATACAAAAATTGATATCTCTAGTACGTATAATCATATTTTTTTATCAATTAAACATACCATTGTTCTTCGTAACCGAACAAACTAAAACTATCCTCTAGCATTGTAAATGTAAGAAATATGTTCTTTATCATTCTTGAAGCTGTTTTAATGTTTTTATTGTTCCCTATTCAGACATTTTCATTGTATAACCCTCAAGAGAATAAACTTTCTCATTTTCTTCCTTGAACATTAAAGAATCAAGCGAAGACTTGGTTGATGAATTTATGAAAGAAAGTTCTATAATCCTCAAAAGAAGGTCGAGCTATGAAACAAAATATGTTCCTTTCGGCAAATAGAGGGTGAATCCTTCGACGAAGTTTGTGAAAGATTCAGAGTTCTATTGACTCAGAGTCTTCACCATTAATTTTGGTTGGCCTTATTCATTTAGTTTTTTATATGATGAGTTAAGCATAAATTTTCTAACTTTTTTTGAAACTGTAACTGGTGGTTTTTTTAGAGATAAGGCAAGTGAGAAAGTTTATGATACTTAGTACTGTAAACGAGTCGAGCTCGCTAGAAGCTTCTTAGAGCTCGGCTCGTTAGTAAATGAGCTTGTTCGTGAACAAAGTTCATGTTATACACCTTTTGTACACATATATACTATTGATCCTAAAGTTCATATTGTAAACCTTTGTACACTTTAATTTAGGTGTACAACAGTGTACATTATATGAAATTTAGGTATACAAAAATGTACACTATATGAAACTTAGGTGTAAAAAAGTGTACACAACATGAACTTTTGGTGTACAAAGGTGTACAACATGAAATTTAGGTGTACAATAAACTTTTTGTATATTATTACAACTAAAACACTTAAATCTTTAAATTCAGGGAATGAGCAATATTTAATTTAATTGGTCAAATTGTTTATATTAAGAATAGTATATCTTTTTTGGTTAAGAACTCTATATATTTTGATTAGTAAAAAATCATTTTAACAGAAATCTTAACTAATCTATATATTTTTATTAGTATAAAAATATTTTAAAATGATAATTGACTAAATGAATGCCTCAAATAATCACAATTAATAGAGGCTAATATGATGTTTAAGCTTTTTTTTAAAGGAACTCTGACTTAAAATAAAAGACAACAAAAATCAACCAAAAATAAATAAAAAAAATAGAGAGTAAGATTATTAAAATAGAAAAAAAATAGACATGAAATTCCCAATTTTAGATCTAAAAGACTAGAAAGCGTTCAACACTTCAAACCCTAATCTCAGACAGACAACACAAACACTCTGGTCTTTTCTGTCGTTGCACTGGACACTCTTGTTGCCCTCACTCACTCTCGCAGCCTCAATGTCATCGCTGCCTCGCTCGACACTTTCGCCACCTAACTAGACACAATCTCAGGTTCGACCTTCTCAACCTTTTTTTATATTGGAGTACTATTAGAAACCTTATACTCCAAACCTAACTTGAAAGATGAATGGTACTTTAAGATCGGTTTAGAGATTCACTTGAATTCTTTTTAGTGTTTAATGTGAAATTAGGGATTTCTTGATTTATTATTGTTATTCTTAATGCAAATTCATCACTGAATACTTTGTAATAGGTAAGTTTATACATTGGTTTGTTGTTAAGACGTAACGATATTTCTTCTTTGTTTGTAGAAAAAGATTCATTAATCATTGTAAAGTGTAAATTTGTTCTTTAATTGTTGGTAATAAGTGGTTCATCTACTTTTGTAATTGTTGGTGGTACGTTGTTCATCTACTTCTGTAATGGTTTGGCCACAACAAACGTTATGAACAAGTAACACATGTAGATCGTATGAAAATGGCATTAAAGCATGCTGAGGAATAGCCAATGGAGGTTGATTGAATGACAAAAAGAAGCAGTGAGAATCAAGTGTTTATTAACGCACGTTAAAGATCATCAACGCGCGTAGACAGAACGTTGATCTGAAGAAGTTGTGAATTCCTTCAAGAAGTCACATTGAGCATAAGGAACAAGGCGCGCTGATGAGCAAAGATGTAATATTTGAACAGAAGTATCTACGCACGTTAAGAAGGTGCTACGCACGTTGACGAATGGCAGATACGGACAACCACTTTTACTTTTCATGTAAATATCCAAATGTGACCCAACTGGCACCACCAGACTTTCAAAAAATACTACCTCTTTAACAACAACCTCTCTAATAACAACCTCAACTAATTCAAGAAAAGAAACCACCTTTAAAATATTTGATGTAATTCATGTCGAAGATAAGCTAGATAGGTAGAAATAGATCAAGTGGTACAAGCTCAAAGAGACTATTGCTGATCATGAAACAACAACCTCACTTGTCTCTTTAACTTAAAGAAACAAGTGAGTCAACTTACAAAGACTATTGATGATCATGAAAGAAGCTTTCTAGTACTATGGAAGCTAATAAAAAAGACACAGTGATGGCAATTTCTTTAAAAAAGTGTAAAAATTTAAGTTGGAGAATCGAAAGTGGCACAAGAAAAGAGCAAAGTTGAGAATGAGAAGAAATTGAAGATGAGGAATAAAAATAAAGATGATAGTGAAAACCCTTCCCCAACACCAGTAAAACCATGTCTCAAACACTTTTTAAAGAAAGCCTCACATCTCACTAAATTTGTGGTACTAAGAAAATCGACATAGGCATCTCAAGGAGTGTCAAGCTCCATAATAAGCAAAAGACAAAAACAAGAATCAGTTTTGAAAATTTGAAGTTCGATTAGTTGAAAATTTGAATTTTTTTTGAAGAGTTAAAGAATCTCAAACGCACTCGCATATCTCAAGGAGCTACTCGCGTCTCTACTAAGTCAGCTTACATTTCTTTGGACAAGTATTAATGGTGATTAGGTTATTTTGTAAAGCAAATTGAAAGGTTGTACTGTATGATGATATTTTAAAAAAAAATGGGATATTTTTTAAAATAGATATAAATGTCAGATTTTTTTTATTTATTAAATCTGAAAAGGTTTAATGATTAAAATTAACTAAAGTTACTTTTGATGACTTTAGGCTTTAGGCGAAAAATAGCTAAAATTTAATTTTAATGACAAGGTATTTTGCCGTTCTATTGAATGTCAGGATAAGTTAGCAATGATAATTTGAAATATGTTCAAACTAGTGATATATTCAGGTCGGTTTAGTTTAGTTTTATTGGTAAATCACCAATCAAATCAAAAGATTTGATTTTCGGTTTGGTCGTCCAAAGTTGAACTGATTGGTTCAACCAAATCAACCAGACTAATTTATTATAATACAATTTGATTCAGTCGTTTTTTTGTTTGTTTGTAAAATAAACTCAAAATGATCAACAATCAAACAAGATATCAAATTAAAATCAAACATGCATTTCATTCTAATAAGATAATAGTATTTTTTCTAAAAAATATAATTATTATTTCCAAAATTCTTTTATGCGGATAAAAGAAAGAGTCACAAAACATTTGCATGATTTACATGATAAAGTTTAAATTAGAAAACTAGACCGAAATGAGAAGTGCAATCATGAGCAAAACAGAATCAACAAAGTCTAAAGTAGAATATTAGATTTCAAAAAAAAATAACAATGTTCAATTGGAATACCACTATGAGTAGTTAGGGATCTTAGGGTTTCAATTTTTCAATTTCAAGAGTGAAGAATCTAAACTATATTAAAGATTTCAAAGATTTCGTTCATAATTTCAAAGCTTTTCTTTGAGGAAGGGTTAAAGTTTAAAAACTATATAGATGTGTGTGTAGACTTCCTCATCCATAGTCATCCATTCTCATTTGGTTTTAATTTCAGTTTGGCTGGAATAGATTCTGTACAATCAAATTTTTTTCTTGTCAACCAGTTTAGACTTTGCTTAAATGTAGCTCACAAGAAGATCTGCACAAAGTTCACAGCAGAACCAAAAAAAACTTTAAATGAGAGAAAAGATTTTCCGTTATAATAAAACAAAAAATTAAATACTCCACTAAAATTAAATAACTTAGTTAATAAGTATCTAAAAGATCTTGAATTCAAACCTCAAGAACAACTAAAGGTTTTTTTTTAAAAGTACCCCAATTAAAAATAAACATATTATAACTCTCTCTATTTATTTGACAATTTATTTACTCCATAATATATCTATTTCAATACATCATTTTTTTTCAATGAATACGGCCACCCCTCTTCAACACCCGCCCCGTTAGACTGGCACAACACTCACAATTCATCAAATTTAAAATCTGTTATCTCAAATTTTCAAAAAACAAATATGATTGAGGGAGACTAATCATAATTTGATACATAGACATCGAAACAGAGAG
Source organism: Flueggea neowawraea (assembly GCA_948243855.1). Taxonomy (NCBI): domain Eukaryota; kingdom Viridiplantae; phylum Streptophyta; class Magnoliopsida; order Malpighiales; family Phyllanthaceae; genus Flueggea; species Flueggea neowawraea. Next base: position 4,650 of record CAODLS010941953.1, on the reverse strand, counting down.
TAAAATCTAATTTCTGTACCAATTTTTTTCATCATGCACATGTGTAGAACAAGTCAGTAGTATTGTTTACGAAGAATCGTACCTACTTACTTTGCTTGCTCCACCTCCACCTCCTAATCACACAATTAAAAATTCATATACTTTCTAATCAACACAAAAAACCAAAATCACTCCAATAATTACTTTGGACTTTCTCTCCAAGAAAATATTTAAAAAAAACGCATACTTACTACTTTGAGTAATTACATCACATGTGTGCAATTCGTGTGCTAATCGAAATGTCACCAAACCAGAAAACACATTATTTAACAATATATTTTACTAATCAAAGAGAAAAACAAAAGATATGTGGGTCATCTATAACCACAATTATTAACAAAGAAGTGAGTTAAAACTAAAATTACAATTAGCTCATAAAAATTGCATGGTCCTAAAATTTCCTGTGGAAAAGAGAGAAAATGACCTGCCTTGGATTGTATATGGTTTTTATTGCACATTCTTCCCCGGTGGCAAACCATTTTTGTCGACATTTGGACATTCTTTCCTAATAATTTCTTCTTCGCAATCAGTTCAAAAAGGCCAAGGGGAAAAGTGTGGAAGTTTTTTTTTATCAGGAAAAAAAAAGTGGAAAAAAAAGTGTCGAAGTTGATATTTGATCTTTTTTTTTACAGCAGATATTTGATCATTTGTATCTTTAGTCGTATCTCTTTAAATTAAACTCGTTCAAAAAGTTAAAACTTTGAAGATATTATTTATTTTTGTATTAAAAAATTGTAGAAATATTGGGTTCGGTTATGATAGATTATGGATAGAACCCAAACACAACTAGAATGGAAATTTAATTGGATCAATTTGGATTTGAATTTGGTTATCCTAATTTACGTGAGTTTTGGAAAATAGGCTGCTAATTAGGTTATGATAGCTCATTTAATGCACACAAAAATAAAAAGGTGGGTCAAAAATCCTAACACAACAAAACATTTTACAGAACAAAAGCAAAAAAAAAACTCCATTTCCCTCCCTCAGGAAGTTCATCTTTGGTTGGGAATAAGAAAGGGGAGAAGCACAAATTTTTTAGGAAGTGAAAAGTTGTTTTATTTGGTTGAATAAAAAAAATTGAATTTTTTGGGAAGTTAAGTGTTTGACTTCTGTTTAATCTTAGAAAGTAATTTCTTAACTCTCCCTCAGGAATTTCAACTTCCCAAGTGTCAACAATGTTCATTTCCGAATTTACTCTCAAGATAATATTTACTTACAATTTATTTTTTTTTATAAATTTATAAATCTTTTTATAATTAATTTTTTTATATAGATCAATTTTTATAGAAGTTACAACAAATATTTTATTTTTTAATATTTTAAAAATATATTATATATAAAATATTTTACTTAATTCAATAAATTAAATATTGTCAAATTTTAAAAAATTAATCTTTATTATAGAATTTTATGATCTATTAATTATAATTTTATTTTTCATGAGAGGAATATTTTATATAATAAAAATAAATATTTTTACATTAGTTTTCTCATATTATTAATTTAAATTTAATAATAATAATAATAACGATATAATATTTATTATTATTATTTTTATAGAGTATGATAACAAGGATATTATAGATATTTTTAGTATAATTTTTTAAAAAGTGTAATTGTTAACCAAATATAAAATGTTAAATTTTTTGAAAAGTTATTCTTCTAATTAAATATAATAATATACACTTCTCAAAAAATAATTTCTCCAAAAAGTAACATCTTAAAAATTAATTTCTCAAAAAATTAAACTAAATAAACCTACTATGTGTGTGTGAAGAAGAAATCTTCTCCTCTCTCTCTTTAGGCCGACGACACACAACACCTATTTGGATTTTCTTGGAGGTATTTAGGTTGAGTTTTCGAAACTTGCATTCTCATCTTTCAGAGATAATGGTTTGCTTGCCAGGTTAACTGCGAGTTAATCTTATTCCAATTCCAAATAACTCTCCATTACACTGCGGGTTTCGAGGTTAGATTTCAATCCCATTATTATTATTTTATTTGCTATATATTATTTACGACAATTGGATACCTTCAAAAACCTTATTGAAGATTGTCATGATAAATTATGATAAGCGAGAACCTATTTAATTTTTTAAGTTCTAATTTTTATTTTTTTCAATGCCCATTCAATAAAATTCTTCGATTTCTTTTGTTAGTTTTTCTCTCATTTTATTTTTTAATAAAAGAGGGCAACAAATATTATTACAACTGGAACATGTAATTATAATTCATATCGTGATACGATGTCTCAACCAAAAAATCTAAAAAAAATACTCTTGATGAATTATATCTTACTAATTCAATTCGTAATTAATCAACATAATTTTTTGGGACAATTACAGAAAAATTCAAAAAATCAATTTAAATTTTTAAAATACAAGGACATTCAAAATATATACAGAAATGTTCATTGTTTTATTGCAATTTCAAAAATGCTGAAATTTGACATTTTGACCACCTTTTGACAGCGCGTCAGATATTTGACCGCATGTTGACCACGCGTTTGATCACACCCTCGAAAGTTTAACTACACGACAAAATGAGTACAAAACGAGAACAAACTGGTCTCATTATTCTAAATATGAAAAATGAGTACAACATGAGAACAAACTATTCTCATTATTTCAGATACGAAAATAAGTACAAAATGATAACAAACTTTTCTTATTATTCTAAATACGAAAAATGAATACAAAATAACAATAAATTAGTACAGATAAAAATAAAACTGAATACGAAACGAAAATAAACGAATACATTACTAACAAATATTTACAAAAAGTGAGTATAAAATGTTATCTTCAACTTCCTCACGAGTCCATCATCGAGCTTTCTGTCCTTGAAAAAGTCCAAAACAGCGCGCAACTGCAGGAAGCTGAGAAGACCATTCCTGCCACCGTGACGGGATCCATATTCGATGACAGATGAAAGTAAAGGACTATAAAGTATAAACTGTTAGTGCAGAAGCAGGGGTCTGCAAGCTTATTGCTGAGATCAAGAAAGGTAGTGAGCTTCTCTTGTTTTTGGGGGGATTTTTTTCAATTGATTAGTGAAAATGCTCAATGGATTTGAAAATTGCATAATGCAACATCTATAATTAATCATGATTTTGTGATCCACTTCAACATCAAATGTGATTAGAAATTATAAAGCAGACTAAAAGCATGTGAAGAAGTCTTCTCAGTTTCAATTCAAAATTACGAATGTTGACAAACAGTACAATATTTTAACAAATAGAAATTGAAAATGGAGCCGCATGTCTTCTTGGATTTGGAAAATTTATCAGGAGACCTTGTGTTTTTTCGCACAACTTTAACAAAAAATCGAAAGAGATTATTTGAAAATTTGACAACCTTGAAAAGATTTAGAGTGTTACACTATCAGATATCAATGGGAACAATAGGTAAGGAAATGAATGCATACTCGTGGAAATTCCTTTGCAGCTTCTCGTCAACAATGTTGCATCTGTTGAAAACTTCAGTATCCAACAGGCCATTCTTTGTTGTACTCATTTTTCAAGTCTACCACTTTATATTCACTTTACTAGCTCTTCCTGTCACTAAAATCATTTTCATTTTTTCAAGTCTACCATTTTATCTTCACCAGAAATGGACTTCAAAGGCACATACACGTCCACCACAACTGAATCTTTCTTTTCCTTGTAAACATTGCATCTTGCTTCAATCACACAACAACCAAGAAACCACAAAGCAAAAACTGAAAAACCATCAGTGAAAGTGTTCGAGGCAGAGGGCCGGCAACTATTCGACGAGGACGGCAGCAAAGAAAGAAGATCTGGAGGAGATGATGTTGAGGACGACGGCTGTAATACCCGGTCCAATGTCAATTCGAGATTTGTTGGTTTGCGATGATCTATCATGTTCATTGGTAAACAAAATGCTTTGGAGTCATAAACGTTTGATGGAATTAAAAGAGGAAATCAAGAGAAGAGGAGAAGGGATGAAATTGGTGAGAAGCAGCCACGGTAACACGCGTTACGGGGTGCTGTCGTTCGAGGAATTATGTTGTCTTGCTGGGTAACGCGCGTCTTGATGGCTGGAATGTGCGAGATGTGTGTCTCTCGTCAGACACGCACGTTTTGTTAGTTAAAACAGCCCCAAAACGCTGCGTTTTGACCTGCTGGGTTTGTAAAACCCTAATACCCGATACCCTTTGTCTTCCTTCGCCATTTTTCCGATTTCTCACCTCAAAACCATTCCAAATCAGTCTCTCCTTGCCCTAATCTGTTCATCTTCCATTCCTAAGGTAAGTTCATCAATCTTTCTTGGTTTATGCTTCAATTTGAGGCTAGGGTTCGTTTTGCATGGATTCTAGGCTAGATTGAAGGTTGTTTTCGACTGATTTATGTATGAGGGACTTGGAAGAACATGTATCTAAGTAGGAATTAAAGAATGGATGTTGTTTGTGAGTGAAGTTGGAAAATCCGAATTTGAATTCGACTTTTCATGATGATATTGAGGTTTTTTATTGAAATGGATGTTGGATTTGGATTTAGGAGGTCGATTCTAGTCAATGTGGATGGTTGGTTTCATTTTGCAGTGGTTGAATAGAAAGTCATATATTTTTTAGAATAAAACTTTATGCATT